>APFE030960451.1:0-13743 GCA_000404065.3 Pinus taeda
CTAAGTGAAGGCATCACCCCTACATTCTTGGATGACCTTTATGGATCAACACACCTTCAAAGTTGATTCTCCACCAATGTTGATTCCCCGCTACCACGTTAAGGCAAGGCTCACGTTACAATTTCCAATATATATATATATATATAATTGCCATCTCCGTGCCGCTGTTAGTTACGGAGAAGGAGCAACGGAGAAGTAACTATTATAACACTATGGAGGTATCTAAAAGTATAGGCCCAGAACCTCAGGGAGGAAGCCAAACCATGTTTATGTTGAAATGGGTAATGATTTTTTTCTGAAGAAACTGAATTTTATTAGAGATAATTTAATTTACATTATGCATGTCATATTTAAAATTCATAATTCAGCTGCACTGAGACCATCATCCTAACATACTGAGTACAGAAACATACTTAAAGAAAAGTAGATATCATATTACAAAAAGAAATAGATATCTAAAAATATATAAGAAACATTAAATAACTAAACATGACCAAATAATACAAAAAAAACAGAAACAAGAAAATGGCAATATGAGTCGAACATAGAAAAAATATTCATCCAAGGAAAAGCAAATTTATCCTCCCTATGCAGCACCATGCAGAAAAGAAGAAACAAACATATATTCTTCCCCATCTAACCACCCTTGCTTTGATATAAGATCAGCCATATACTTTGATTCACAAAATATGTACACTATATTATAGTGTTGTGAAATAAACAAACATTATCTATTTTACTATGTGTTATTTATTTTACTCGGTAACACATAAGTATAAATGATTAAACTCTAAATATATATCATCAAATTATTCATAATAATTTAATCATACATATCACCTCATTGTAATGATGATCTAATAATATTTAATGATTAAGAACATATATACATATCACCTCATTATAATGATGATCTAATAAAATCTTAATGATTAAGAACATATATTTTCTCCGTAACTAATGGTTAGTTCGCCGACTCCGGGTCTTGGAAACTGGTATGTAGCGTCCCATTCATTTAGGTTAACAATATGTCTTTCCTCTTCTAAAATTGTAATGAAGCTATCAATTTCACTCTCATTTATGGATGTATCTATGTTGCTAAGTAGTGAATAGTACCTATGCAAATGACAGTTTTACTTGTGTTAGTTTATAGCTTGTACTACCTGTGTGTGCATAGATTTACCAATTGTTGTTTGGTGATAAATGTGTCCATGAGGCATAGAGCATGATACCTTAATTTACACTCCACTATTTATACATTTTCACCTCTTCATTCTTCCATACTTCTGCTGGAACTTGTGTCTTAGGATTCTTTATTGTATCCAATCCTCTGCATCGAATTCCCTCCTTTACTTCCTCCTCTTCATTTTTACTACAATTCCAATACTAAGCTTCCTATTGTTGTGTGTCAGCCACTAGAGCCAAGACATTTCTCTTTGAGATCAACCATAGTACCCCCTGAGTTTTTAGATCTATGTATTTTTTTTAGTTTACCTTGATGAAGGACTGTTGAACCAAGCCCCTGAATTATCCATTTTTCACATTATGTGACATATGGAGTGCAACAGAAACCCCTCAAATAATATTGAAAAGCACTCCTCTTGGATGCCCTAGGCACTGCTCTTCTTTCAACTCGGAGGTTTTCTCTAGGAGGCTTTTATATCTTCTGAAGCACTTGTGTGACAAGCGATAGAAAAATATACAACATCTTTCTAGCACTGTTGCTGCAGACGAATTCGAAATACTTTCCCTGGGTATGACAATTTATACTTTCCCTCTGTCGAGTGAGCAAGGGAAGTGTGGGTTGAAGATATTTGACCTTGGCGACTCCATTGTTAGAATCTTATTGTAAAAATCTTTGTGACTCCACTGGTTGAATCTTATTGTAAACAGCCTGGCGACTCAATTATCTATATCCTTGTTTTTTCATCCTGGCTTACAAGAGGCCTCATACTCAATCTGATGCTAAACAATAGAAAAAATCCCCTACATTTGAATTTTAGATCACTCACCTAGAGGGGTTTTCAAAATGGCCATTCCTGCATTCTTTACCAACAAATTTTCCCTGTTGGATTTTTCTTCTATTGTTGGTTATCCCCATAATGTCCCTGATTTTCATGAATGGTATACTTATTTCCTAGATTCGGTGGAAACACAGATAGAAGGCCGTATCAACACCTCAAGGATTTTCATGAATGCATGGAATAATAGGGTATTATTTTTGAAGATGTGAAAATGAAATTGTTCATGTATTCTTTAGAGGAATATTTTAGAGTTTGGTACAAAAAAATACCTCGTGGCAGCATATCTTCCTTAAAGAGCTTTCACATATCATTCAATCATTTTTGCAAGAGATTATATCCATCGGATGCTTCATTTAAAGATTGTTGGCACATTTTAATGTTGAAAATATTTATGAGGTTAATGATCATGTTGAAGATGTTTGTGGGGCTCTACTCCAAGAAGACATATACTGGCATCAAGAAGCATCACCCAATGATCAGGAAAGAGAAGAAGGAGACATCATCGAGCTGCAAACAAACTCTCAAAGATCTTATTCTACCGAATTGTCTAATTCTCCTTCTTATGATTCGTATGACTCCGATGGGATTTTGAGCAATTCAGGAATATGAAAATCCCATTCATGAGAAGCTGCGTAGAAAGAGGAGGCCCACTAGGAGGTTAATAAAGAGGATCCAGTTTACGATTCACATCCTTCACCTAAAGAAAAATTTCAAGAACCTCATCTGTTATATGATTCATATGATTCAGACGAGGAGGAGACTATTGCAGATGTTCAAAGGGATTTTCTTACCAGTAAGTGGGGAGAAGGCTTCCAACAACAATTTTTTCAAGAAGAGCCCAAAGTTGAAGGACTAAGCAGAGTCTGTGGTTACCTTGTGTAGAAAGATTCATTTCTGGAAATTGTTCAAGAAAATGAGCCAACTGCAATTTTCTCTTGTAAGTTCTATGACCCAGTAGCTGACTACATGGCAACATTCTTTGGTAAGCAACAAATGTTGTTTCTAGGGTATGCATTAATTTTTTTGTTTGAATATTTTCATGTTGCATGCTTGCTTTGATTATCAAATTTCAACAGCATGGAGGCATTAGGTCCAGCACTCAGATGCCGACCTGGTACCATTGAAAGCTTGACCTCACTTGGGTGAATTGAGCCCTATGCATAAGTAGGAGTTATATATAAATAAGCTCACTAGATGAGCATTTAATTTCCAATTATTAGGGTTTATATTTTTGCATTTTAGTTTTATGAGGAAAGAACTCCCAACAAATAAAATTCCATGGAGATTTCTAATTTTATAGGTTCAATATATTTTTGACCCGATGCCCAATGGTGAAGGCTAATAGTCTACAAGTTCTCAACACCTTGCCAACAAGGCACTGTCCCCAGTTCGAGCCAATGTTGTCACTTACTACAAAATGTGTTTTCAATTGTCCAAAGACTAAGTGAGAAGAGAATTTTTCAGTCATCTTACAAGCCACAAAAGGAATCAAAGCCTAACTCAGACCCTTTCCATTAGAAATTGATTTGAACAAGCTTTCCAATGATATGTGGAAGTCCAAAAATGGACTCCTAGATCAAAAGTTATGGTCTTCTGAAGTTTCAAGGATTGAAGCCTTGTGAAGGCACATCAGAATATCAGATATAACAATATTGTAGGTCTAGAGATATCAACAATTGCATGTTAGAGGTCAGAGATATCAACAATTGCAACATTAGAGCATTAGAAATATTAGTGATCACATATCTTAGGTCGGGCATACCAGTCATCGCAACATCAGAGCATTAGAATATCGGTAATCGCATATCGAAGGTCCTGGCATATCGAAGGTCTATCGACATTGGAGATCGGTGATCGCACACCAGAGCCACCAGCATATTGGTGATCACACGTTGGCACATCAAAACATCGACACATATAAGCATCAATTAGATCGGAATATCAAGAATCGGAGGATCGGAACCTCTGAACATGTGAACCTTTAAAAAGTTGTGATATGGGAAAATTTCTGATAGCGTTAAAAACTATTGGGGAGTGTCGATAAGGATTAACAAAGGATTTCATCACAAAGGTGGGTAGGCCCTTTTCTCTCTCTTCTAACAGGACACATGGCGACATATGATTGGTTCTGATAAAACTACAGTGGTATCTAGCGTGAAGGTACAGAAGGACACGTGGCAGGAAGTTTTGGCATTTTGTGGGGCCTATAGGGACATATATGGGTGACATGTGTCACCAATCATGGAGTGCCACTTGGAATAATGACGTCATATCGAAGGTTGCATATTGGAGAAGTGGGAATATCACAACGCCAAAGTTATTTCCCCGACTAGAAACCTCTAATGAGAGGGGCTCCGATATGGTGTTGGCACATGGTCAAGAGGAAGTTATCAAACGAAGGGTGCTAAGTTATTAACAAAGGAAAAACTGCCCCCAGGCAGGAACAAAATTCCCTAGTGCCTTTACGCTAAGCCTCTAGTAATGGCCCTCGGTCCTATGATGAGAAATGCAACAAGGGGGCTTAACAAAAGGGGCCAAGTACATTGAAAATCATTGTTTTCTTAATGACTTTTGTAAATAAAGTTCTGATAAGGCAAAGCTCCAAAGTGGAATTATGGCGATGTTACATGACATAGTGGGCTTTGATAGTGTAATACATAGAAGTTATGAGATGGGTGAGTCATCAACTGTGATTCCACGACACCACTAAGGCCACCACTATTGATTGCCCCCAGCTCTTGAAAGTGGGAAATTCAAGTGGTCAAGAGGAAAGTGACAGGCAAATCGGTCGAGTAGCTGAAGAAGAGAATCATGGTAGAGATGTGGTTTGATCAAAGGTGATCACAAGAGTGGTAGCGAGATATTTTCCTCAACCATCATTCTATTTTCCTTATTTTCTTTTATTCTGTAATTTTTGCATTTTCCATAATGGAATCAAATCCGATTGTAGTGATTTAGACAATAGAACCTTTGCACAGTGATATAGCTATTCGATCAGATAGCTAGAGCTTGGCTAAGATATTTTTGTAACTATTTTTCAAAGTTATCCCTCTCCTTATAAAAAGAGGGAAGAAACACTTATCTAGGGTTCCCGAATTCTACATCCAAAAGCCTCAAATTCTCTAGTTCCATGTTGGTTCTATTTTCCTGTTCATGAGGGACTTGAGCGATACAAGTACTAAATGTAAATGGACTGGTGATTTGGACTCCATCTTAAAGGATTAATGAAACTTTTTTTGTTGATTCTAATTAGAGCAATGCACACTATGTTTTCCCTTCTATATATCATTTCGCGTATGTCATTCCTCTTCTAAAATTGTGTAATGAAGCTATCAGTTTCACTCTCATTTATGGATGTATCTACGATGCTAAGTAGTGAAAAATACCTTTGAAAATGACAAATTTATTTGTGCTAATTTATAGCCTGTAGTACCTGTGTGCACATATTTACTAATTGTTGTTTGGTGATAAATGTGTCCATGAGTCATTGAGCATGAAACCTTAATTTGCGCTCCACTATTTCCGCATTTTCACCTCATCATTCTTCCATACTTCTGCTGGAACTTGTTGCTTAGGGTTCTATGTTGTCTCCAACCCTTTGCATTGAATTTTCTCCTTCCTTTCCTCCTCTTCATTTTTAGTACAATTCCAACAGTAAGCTGCCTATTTTTGTGTGTCAGCCACCAGAACCAAGACATTTCTCTTTGAGATTAGCCATATTTACCCCCTGAGTATTTAGATCTATGTATTTTCCTGAGTTTACCTTGATGAAGGACTATTGAACCAAGCCCCTAAATTATCCATTTTCCAAATTACATGACATAATGAGTGTAGCATAAATCCCTCAAATAATCTTCAAAAGCACTCCTCTCAGATTGCCTAGGCACTCATCTTTTTTCAACCCAAACGTTGTCTCTAGGAGCCTTCTATATCTTCTGAAGCACTTGTGCGCAGGTGATAGAAAAAGATACAACACTCTTAATGAAAATATGCAAATGAGGTACTGAAGAAGTTCTACATGGAGAGTAACAAACTCATGGAGACACCTCTAGCAATGAGTTGGAGGAAAGAGGATTCCACTTCAGGTGAGGAAGTGGAGGCTACCATTTATTGACAACATGTGGGTTCACTAATGTATCTTGTGAACACATGAGCAGATATGTGCTATGAAGTCAACCAACTTAGCCAAGCTATGGTTAGGCCAACCAAATTATTTTGGATGGAACCTAAGCATGTTCTACTGTACATTAGAGGCACTACCCAGTTTGGACTATGGTACACATAGAATGAGGGAGTGAATTTATGTGGCTTCACAGATGCAAATTGGGCTGGAAGTCCATCAAACTAGAAGAGTACATCAGGAGAAACTTTTAGTGTTGGGTCCACAGTTGTTTCTTGGTACAATAAGAAGCAAATATCTATGGCACTCAGCTCAGGAGAAGCATAATACATGGCTTCCAATCAAGTAGCATGTGAAGCAATTTGGATGAGAAAGATTCTTGTGGGACTTTTGGGTCAGATGATGGATCCAACTGTGATCTATTGTGATAATCAGAGTTGCATCAAGCTCTTTGAAAATCATGTATTTCATGATTGGTCCCAGCATATAGATATCTAGTATGACCATCTATGAGATTGTGTGTAGAGGTAGATAATGTTGTCAAAATACATTTGTAATGTCCCCAATTAATAATTTTGCTAAGGGAAATTCTCAGTTTTGCAATTTTGGTGAATAATAAATATTTTTATATAAATAAAATTAGCAGAAATAAGTTGTGGAGGTATTAAATAATTTTGGATAAAATGAAATGGTTGGGACTTAGGAAAAGAAGAAAAATTAAAGTGCACATAAATTGTGGAGGTTACCAAAAAAGTGAAATTGAACCATGGGAAGAATCAAACCATGGTATCAAAGCGTAGTGTGAGGGAAATTGAACCATGGCATGAGGAAGAGAAGAAAACAATAAAAGGAAGGCTAGAGCCTCATTTTGATCATTCTATTTTGGAATTTCATTTCAGAATTGGAGGGTTTTCTTGAGCTACTTAGCCAAGTCAACTAGTGTTGTTTAGCACAAGGAATTTCCAAGCATAATTTCTGCCTACGTTTCAGAGAATTTCGAGTGTCTCCCTAGTGAGGTAATTTGGGGAGTCCAATTCAAAATTTCCGCAAAGCTTTATTGCAAGTATTCACTCAGATTTCCACTCATTGGGCGGAGAGACAGTTCGAATTGCTCATTGGAGGATCAACTGTTGTGGGTTGGATTTCCAACTATTTTCCAGGGGTTGAGAAGTAGTGTCTTTCCAGGTATTGGAGGAAATTTTGGTCAGAAGTTTGAGGAAATAATTTTACAGGGATTTGTGAGAGTTTCCCTCCATGGAAATTGTGCATTCTTGCAGCAGTTTGATTTCTGTAGCTCAATGGTAGACTATAAAGGGCTACACATAGATTTTGGGGTTTCAGTAACTCGTAGATTCAGCCCAAGAATTTTCTGGGTTTTTATGGGTTTTGTGAGGAGAGTTTGTGCTTAAAAATTCAAAATTTTATGGACAATATTCGGGTATGAAATCCTCATTCTTATAGTTATAAGGCGAATTACTAGTTTGCTAAAATTTTCACACTATTTGAGCACTTCGGGTAATCTAGAATTAGCTTAAAATATTTATGGGTTTTATTGGTTGGGGTTTGTGGAGGCTCTCTCTAATTTTTCATAATTTTTGGAGTAGTTTTGAGGGGTCATTTTGTAGTTTTCCTCTTGTAGTAACACTATTATATTTTGGGTAATTTTCACATTTTGGGGCTTTCCTGTTCAATTGGAATTAGCCCAATATTTTTTTTGGTCTGGTAGATTTAGGTAAGAGAAGCCTCCACTTGTTTTTGTGGAATTTTTGGAGCAAATTTGATGGCATTAATCACAATTCACCTCTAGCAGCAACAACAAAATTTTTTGGGTAGTGTATTGGGACAGATTGATTCATTTCAGTTGGCGTTTTTCTTAGATGTTCACCTAGGTATTGCATGCTTGCATCAACAAGGCTAGATTCTATCATTTTAATCTATTGTACTCAGCGCTAGAGAAATTTTAATAAAATGGCTCAGATTTGTTGCTACTATTCTATGGTTTAGTGATCTATTTTTGTTTGTGTAAAAATTGTGCTTGCATGATTGTATTTTCTTGCTATAGCTTAGTGCATGCTTTTGGTATTCGTTTTATTTCCTAGTTTGGGATACTACAACATTCCAACAGAGGAACAAGATGCATATATTTTGACAAAGTTTATATCAAGAGACAAATTTGAGTTCCATAGAGGTAGGATAGGGGTGACAGATAGTCCCTTTCTTGCTGAGAGGGAGTATTGAAAAATGCAGCAAGAAAATCTCAGCTTGACTTTGCCTTGGTCAAACTAGAGAAAATTTGAATTTCCATTTCAACAAAAATCTTGGAGGCAATTGACTGAGGTGACATGGATTTTATCACTCAGTTAACTTAGTCAATTCGATTTGGAGGCCTTGAGTTCATATAAGAATGAGTGATTTCTAATCTGTAGCAATCTAATTTAGTTAAAATGCTATTGTCAGTTAAACTAGTTCTAACTATTAGAGGAACTAATGGAGGTCACGTTGTGCAGTGTGACTTTAGCCACACTCAACGATCATCCAGATAACTAATCAATCAACCCAAAAGAATTGTTGCATGCAGAGAATTCGAGCTACCTAATTGAGATGGAGATTCAAAGGAAGTGTATTGTCAGTTCTACACTATTCCAATGTGTACAAGTGGTGCATGCAATCATAGATCATACCTTATGTATTGCGCAATCAATTGAGGGAAAAATCCCTAAATAATAGGGGCTAATTCCTCAAGGAACAACGCATGGAAATAGGGGATTGGAGGGCTTGAAAATTGTCTAAATGTTGGCCAAAGTTAGTTAATAATACATAAGAATAAACCATACACTTGCAAGTTGTGCTCAGACTTAAGCAAGCATATGTATTACATATCTATTCTTTGATTAATGCAATACATATAGGAAGGGGTTTTGAGCAGTTGTTTTCCCATAGATAAATCACTGTGTGTGTGTGTTGATTCCTATTGCATGTTTATGATTTGTGTTCTATATTGTGAACTAAACTCCACAGAGTAGTAGAGTATGTTTGTGTCTTGTGATTTAGAAAATTTCATAATCATTTGCAAATATACATCATAATTTCTACAATCATTTGGACTGAGTGATGGCTAGGATTTACCCTAAATGCCTTCAAACCCTTATTCCACACATATGGTTGGCCACACACTCAATAAAGGCCACTTGGGATAGTGCGCAGGTATGCAAAACCACAACATGTGTCCTCATCACAATCACTTACAAATTTTACTCAGTGTAGAAAATATACTCCAAGCCTATTTGTGCATAATATACACATAACTTCTTGTATATCACAACAACGTGGTTCCATCCATTTTTCAGTCATTGGCCACCTTTACTTTTGATAAGGAATTTGAAGTGCAAATGAATATTTATCAAAGAGTGCTTTCTCCACTATTTCACCTACTAAATTACCTTATCATCTTACGAGGGCTCTGAAAAGGAGGCTCATGTGTGTGCGTGTGTGTATTGTTGATTTACTTTTTTTTTGGGTTTAATAAAATAGAAAACTTATCATAATTTAGTTTTGAAATCAACAATGGGAATAGTCAATCACTAGCTATTATCTGCAAATGTATGTTGACTCATAACTATTATTCAAAGAAGACTATGCCACCTAAAATTACTCATCGGTGATCTATAAGGGGGTAGGCTTTCATTTCTAAGAGATAATTATGCAACTATCTACAAATGTATGTTGTCTCATTACTATTATTAAAGAAAACTATGCCACCTTGAATTATTCATCAGTGGTAAGGGGTAGGCTTTCACTTCTACAAGATAAGTCTATGCCACCTCTAATTACTCATTGATGGTCTATAAATAGGTATGTTTTCACTTTTACGAGAGATAAATATTAGTTTTAGATTGTTATCATATATCTTTAAATACAAGAAAAACTAGCTCTTAACCAAACAAAAAAATACTTAAATTAATATTAAATAAATACTTAAAACTCAAATCCTCTATAATATATAATATTATATATAATATATATATATATATATATATATTATATATAATATATATATCTGTGTGTGTGTAATTTAGTGAGCATGTGTGTGATAAATGCATATTGAGTGACAACACTATGCTAAAAATTTTATGCAATAGTTGATATGAAGAGCTAATCATGGTTGTTGTGTTACAGATAATGCCAACTGCTAAGGAAAAAATTTGTACGAAACACAGGCCTTGTAGGTCTACACTCTTGAAGACATTGGTAAGATGGATCGCTCGAGAGACTATTAATCAGTGAAGGGGATGCCTAAGCCCAGAAGGGTGAGTGCAACTAGAAAAGATGATGTAATGCATTTGAATGCAAAATGAATGGTTCAGGGGCCTCGATGGTACATGGAAGCCCGAAGAAGTAGTAGCTTGGAGGTTGTTGAGGCTTGACACCCTAGCTGGTGATAGGTACTAAATATGTACTTGGTAATGGCTAGTAGATTCCAGGAAGACAACATCAAATTGATTCTTACAGATAAGTATCAATTCATTTTGCTTATTTTATACTTATGTTTTTGAATGTATGATTTACAAGGTAAAATTATAAGAATGTGAATCGACTATTGGTTTTGTGGGTGGAGAATTGTTATTATCTATCATAAATGCAAGATTTATTTTTGATAATTACACTAATGAAATTGTTGTTCAGTGCTTCAAGGTGAAAGGTAAGGACCATGGAAATTAATGTAGTTGTTCAATAACCAAGGACAAACACTGGAAAATTAGCACATATGGCTGTAAGACATGCATATTACAGGTTGTCACAAATGGGAAACATGGTTATAATAGGTACATTGAGCTATCGATAGATTCCTCACTAGTATGTTACAGGTCCCTTATATATTGTAAAAGGCTTGTCACAAGTGGGTCACAAGGTCATTGTAGGTTACAATAGGTAGATTTGTCATAAGTGGTGACATGTTTCATCATAGGTTTGTGACCACCTGGTCACTGGATGATAATAGTTTGTAGTAGGTTATAATAAATCTTCTGACAAGCCTTGTATATATGTTACAACAAATTGTAACAAGTCGATACATATTTTCCAAGATGTTTAATTATATAAATTCAGAAAGAGTAGCATGAATGAAGGAAACCAAAAATGCAGAAACAAATATGTTTTCATACAAGAGTTCTATATAGGAAGTGTATGTAGGACTATTTTTGATGGATGAGTCACTTGAAAGCTAAATTTAGCTATGGCTTTTGCATTCCATGAAAGTTTATACTTCATAATACGTTTTGTGTTTTATGGGGGATGGTCTTGATTGTTGATTATTCTTGCTTAAAATAAGAAAACATATGTGTGTATGCCCTTATATATGTTTACATATATAATAATTAATTGTTTTGAATACTAATTCCATTTGGTTATTGTCCTCGAAAGGTGATGATGATGGTGTTGTAAGCATACACTCATTGGTGTGGGGAAAGGACATCTAGATCCCATTGATATGCATAGGGCACCAAAAGTGTGGAGGATGCCTTAGGAGGAAGCCAAGGAAGAGGACCCAAATTGTAAGATTTTTTTGCTAGAAAATTCAGATTATGGATATCATGCAATGAGGACAATGCATAAAATAAGGGGGGAGGAATGTAATTCCCCAACCCATTTACACTTTTGTAAATGTATGTACATTGCTATGTAGGTTGGTGAGACAGATGAATTTGATTATAGGTTGGTGAGTTGAGTTATATAATGTGGCCTACGTTCCCATGTAGATGGTAAATATATTGTGCCCTAATATATATAAGGCTATAAAGATTATGGGGTTGGAGAGCTTGAATTTGTAATTAATTTAGTTAAATAATATTAATAATAAAATAAAGTTGGCTTTGGAGTTCACTCCATGGAAAGAGTATGGTGGATTTTTTAAATGTTCATCCCAATCGTCATCTCCAAGGAGTAGGTCTCCATCCACGCTGTTTATGTGAAATAATTAATGTAATCATCTTCTTCCCACATATATTTCACGTGGTCCCTCTTTTTCAGCTCGACTTGCTGCTATCGCTCTCAACGACTCTCTCTCTCTCTGCATTTCTTTACCCAAAGAAGATAAAAGAAATTAAAGCTCCTGGTCTGCAATATTAACTCAGTTCTGCTGAGCATTGTCAGCTGCTATAAACCCAAATGGCAGTGCAGAAACTCTACACTTTCTTACTCGTGGAGATGGATTTCTAAATCAAAATAGTAAATCACCGACGTGCGCAAGTCATGAAAATCTCATTTCCATATTTTGTTATACAGAGATATATCGATGGAACAATACCTAGGGAATAGAAGGGAGATTCCCTCCACAAAGGATGACCTTAAAAACAGATTCATGGTATTATTAGATACTTAATATAAAAGATTGAGGAATATGTCTAAGAATGGGGCGATATTTAAATACTGAAAAGTTAATATTATGGAATCTATTTCTCTTATATATGGGGCGATATTTAAATATTGGAAGTTTTTTTCAGAGAGAAAAAGTATCATTGTATTATATTGAGACAATATAAAAGCATCAAAATATACAAAAAGTGGCCCATGAAGCAGCCAAGCAACGAGGGCAGATACAGCTTCATAGGTTCATAAACATATATATATATATTATGGGTTTATAATTTTTTTTGATGGAGTGTTTGTTTGAGGAGGTTAACTATTTAAAATTTAGATGTATGTCAAATTTAGATGTATGTAAGTAATTTTAAATGTAAGTGGAAGTTATTTCTTTATAAATTATCAATGAATTATTTAGGGTTGTATATTTTGTTTTGATTAATGATGATGAATGACTTATATTTGCTATCATGATATATTAAAGTTGTGTATTTTGTTTTGATTTTAAATATGATGATTAACTGTACATATATAATAAAAATTAATAATAGTTGTGTTATTATTAATTTGAAAATTTAAATTATGCTAATAAAAGAGAAAATTCTCCGAAGAAAGCTTTCTTAGTTATTCATTTATTCGTTAAATTATGATAAATTATATGTCTAAGAGAGAGGGGCTCATAGGATTGTCAAATTAATTTGGGGAGAAAAAGTATTGTCAAATGAATTTGAAGAAAATTTTCATCTCAATATTATTATTACAATAAAGATATTGCAATTAAAACAACCTTATTTAAAATTGGCTTTTAATGTGTAAATTTTTTGTTTTAGATCAGAAATCATATACTTTATCTATGGTGACTCAAAAAATATCAAACCTACACTTATTTTAGATTACAAAATTCCACATTAAATTTTAGATTACAAAATTTGACATTAAAGTGTAAGAGAGCATAAAGTCTTTTAATGAAATTTTAGTGGTTTTGTTGTTTACATTTAGTTTTTATATATAAATGGATTCACTAATCTAAACAACCTTGGAGCATTTAGACTATATTAATTGGACAACTCAAATATGCAATTCTAAAAAATTCTAATTAAATTTAAAAAAGACTAAGTTTAAAAATACACCAATATGTAAAATATTTAAATTATGTTCTTGTAAATTTTGTACTCCTTTATATATAACTATTTTCATTGAAAAAAAATGTAATTATTAGGATTTTATTTAATTTTTCTA
>APFE030960459.1:0-25320 GCA_000404065.3 Pinus taeda
TTCCTTCTAAGGAACAAGTTGCTGATATTCTCACCAAAACCATTGCCCAGGGAGACTTTTGAATACCTCAGGCAAAAGCTGGGGGTTGTTGATGCATCATCTTATTGTTGAGACTCTTCTGATTGTTGGTTGTACGCATGATTCATCTGGGGTATATGCGTACATGTGCTGGGTTGCGGCACAGGTTCAGGGGGAGCATATAATGCATTGCTGGCATTATGGAGGATGTACAAAAGGAGATCATGGGAGCTGGTCTGAATATAGCTGCAATATGTCTCTATCTCTTTCTTGGTCATTCATGGTGTCTGGTGGATTATGGTTCTTCTTTTCAGATCTGGTTCATATTCAGGGGGAGCATGTTCTTAGGGGGAGCATAACCCTTTGCCCTTGATGTCAAAGGGGGAGAATGTCGCTGAAGTTTTTGAGGTTGCCATCAATTCCAAAGGGGGAGATTGTTGGCATTATGTTTCTGGTATGGTTATATGTTACAGATGTTGTACTTGATGGCAACACCCATGGCATGGCTCTCAATATGATGAGAATTAAGAAGTAAGCAGGAGAAAAGTTCACGAAATTTTATGCAGAGAAAAGTTTATAAAAGTTTATTTCATGTGGAGAAAAGTTCACGGAATTTTATGCAGAGAAAAGTTTATTTCATGTGGGAAAACTTACCTTTGGTCCATGGTAGTTAATCCTTGGAATTTGAACCTATGGTTTTTGGACCATGGCATCTCGACAGACGTGTTGATCCCTATTATTGAGTTGATGGTATTGGTTTTTATGGTTTTGGCCCGTGGTATTGGTCCATGATTTGAGGAAGAGCTTGCCTATATAAAGCAAAGGAGATCATTTGGCTTGTGTATGCTTTTGGGTTGAATATCTTAAGATCTAAAATATTGGTTTATTATTTCAAAAGCTCGATCTATATGAAAGTGAAGTGGAAAGCGAATCTGTGAAGGGTGATCTCTCGAGCGCTGCAGCTGCGGAAGTGCAGAGGCGCCGCAGGAGACGCCGCAGGAGGCGTCGCAGGAGACGCTGTAGGAGGCGTCGCAGGAGACGTCACAGAAGGCGCCGCAGGAGGCGCAACAGGAGACGCCACAGGAGGCGCCACAGGAGGCACCGCAGGAGACGCCGCAGTAGGCGCCGTAGGAGATGCCGCAGGAGGTGTTCTGGGTTTAGTTTTCTGTTATTGTGGATCTGGTTATCTAGGTGACTTACTAGTACTTGATGATCATTTGATATTTATGGATCCAATTTGAAAATTTATGAAAAGTGGTCCTTGAAAGAAAAGAAGTAGGGGGTTGTAGCTCCCTTCCAGGAGAGACTGGAAAACGAGAGAGAGTTGTAGCTCTCTGCGGTTGCAGCCGGCGTACTGGTAAAGGACTGCACCAGTACAAGACCATTGTAAAAGGAGTTTCTAATTTGAAAGAAGATAGAGACATATTGCAGCAGGTGGTTTTCACCCACATTGGGTTTCCACCTTATATCTGGTGTTCTTTGACGTGACTATCTATTTTTCTTGTTCATGCTCATTGTTTTATGGTACTGATATGCAAAAATAATTCAAAGTATAAATAAGGAAGAATTGTTAAAAGGACTAGATAATATTGATTCAACCCCCCTCTCAGTATTATTTTCAACAACTAATGTTTGGTTGATTTAAAATTTGATTTATTTTGAAGTGCCTCTTTACATTAAAGTTGATTTGATATTATATGATGTAAATGGTATAAAGGTTTCAACTCCAATCTAATGTAGCAAATATGAGAAGATGAATTCTTTAATTCAATGAAATTCTATCTCTGGGAAGGAGAAAGTTGTTTTGATATTCCAATGGAATTCAAGAATTGTACTTTCACCACATTTATTTTCACCAAATGCAGAAATTTCACTTTTAGTTTTCAAGTAATCAAATAACACAATAATTACAAAAATCTCTTTTCAACACAAAAACTCCAAGCTTCAAAATACTAAAGAAAAAACCAATTGTTGAAAGAAATAATTTCAAATTAATGTAATGAATACCAAATCAACGTAAGCATAATTCTGTGTTGTTTTATAAAAACAAATCACTATACTTTTTAATTCTACAAAAGCAACCAATTGTGCATCAAAATTTCTGGCTTTAAAAGAAACTCTAACTTTTCACTTATGTTGACGATTCTTTGCAAACAGGTATACACAAATATCTAATCTGAGCTACTGAGGGAAGAAAGATAAACCTAAACTAACTTAGCAATGACCAACATTTCCTTTAATAAATCAATAGATCAAACCCTAAACCCTAGTTTGCAAAGATAAGTAATTTTTCAAAATTTTAATCCAAAACATCAAATCAAAATAAAGTTGACTTTTCTATAATGTAAACAGACACAAGAAATCATAACAAGAAAAAATTTCCAAACCCACTTGGAAAAACCCTTATTTTTTTCAAAATTTCCAAGTGTGTTAGAGGTAAGCTATTGACACTAGTGTGATGTCACTATGTTTCTAATAGGAAACTATGCAACTTTGGCTCTGCTACTAAATAGCAAAGTGCGACACTTGAAAAAAAAATAAAAAAATAGAAAATCTAGCCACAAATACAAAAATTTAACTTTTGAAGTATCTAAATATAGTTAATCAAGGTAGTGGAAGGAAATAAAAGAACACAAGAGGGCATATAGAAGAAAAAACATTACCAAAGATGATTGCTAATTTGTTAGCCAAACAAATCTCATCTTGCATACAAGATAAGATCTCCCTAGACTCAATGATTGAATCTAGTAATAAGCAAACAAACAAGCAAAGCTTTCTCTAGGTTCATCTTTATTGAATCATAAATAAGAGTAATGGAGTATATAATCCATACCTTTTAATCAAAATTCTTGTTGATGATCATTGCTATGGTTTGATGAAACCTTTCAAAGCTCAATATACAGGCATGCAAACACACTAACAAAAAAAGGATCAAAGGCATATGATATATAAATGATCATATACAGCCTATACTAGTGATCAAGGAGACTAGTACCTAATATCATAACCAATGGAGAATGAAAGTAAGCATACAATATATCAAATCCAATGGACAATATAGTGAGAAATAAATACTCTTTTGTATTTTAATTGAATGAAAAGGAAAGATACAACCGAGCCTTGATGTTGGAAAATATCCTTCCAACAGTCTCCAATCCTCCCTTAAGTGACAAGATTCCAAACTCAAATTGATAGCATAAGTTTACATTAGAAATCAACCCCTTTCCCTCTAGTTTGTAGTGAATTTATCAGAAAAGAGGAGAGGGTTAGAGATCCTATTTATAATGATCAGATCCACAAATATAGTGATTAAGGTTCCATAATGAGAGCGAATAGATTCATGAACCATAAGATGAGGCCCAAATAAGTAGGGGCTCGTGTCCTTATTGTTCGTATACTATTCCCTAATAAAGCTTCTAGAAATTGCTTTTTATTTTTACCTACGTTAAAAGTTTGTCACACTTTTTAATGGAAAACAAAGTGAAAGATTATGAAAGATATAATGGTTGAAAGCTTTTTAAATGTAGATAGTTCCTAGGAAAAATATGACAATACTTGAAATTGGGATTTTTAGCAATGTAATCCAGAATTCTTGTTGTTTTCAGAATGATTTTTCTTCCAACATTGTAGGGTATTTCTTGCAAGAGTTCATTAGATAGCGAGAGATCGATATTTTCATTCATTTTCCTAATGGTGACAAAATGACGTGTAAGAGTAGTACATATACATCAAAATCATATGCATATCATGAGATTAATCATAAAAAAACTTTAAAACATATTAGATAATAACTTAATCAGAAATATATTTAAACTGATAATTAATACTTAACTTTGTGGCTTCGTCTTGCTTTTTCACAAAGTGGTTTATTAGTTGAAGCAAGTAGTCAATGTTATAAATTCTCAACGCAGAATTCAGCCAATTGCATCCTGAAATCGATATCACTGAGTGATTTTCAACCTAGGGAAAACACTCAATGGTAGTTGCATTGCTCCACGTTGTCTTTTCATACAACTCCATCCTCAAACCCATCACACTGAGAGGTTATTAGCCCCAAGGAAAGAACTAATTGGCAGTCACACTTCTCCATAATCTTTTTGTACAACTCCATCCTCAAACCCAACTCATTGAATGGTTCTCATCCCCAAGGAAATAAATCAGTGGAAATCACATTGCTCCATGTAGTCATTTTATACATCTCCCATTTGGTTTACTCATGCTTACATCTGAATAAGCATGGGCATATTTATTCTCCCACTAACTACTCATATTTAGAATAACAAACAACTCCCATTCTATACAATCTACCAGTCCAAAGGTTTTTCTACATGGGCGCTCATCATTCACTCACACTTTTGGGCCGAGGAAACCCCAATTCCAAGAGGTCTACATGTCGAAGGGATTTTTTTTCATGGGGTAGTGATTAGAGTCTTACAACCCAATAACCATCTAGTATGCTCTAATGACATGTGCACAAAGCATTATGGCTAGGTCATGGTCTAGCATGATCCACTGCACTACTCATGAAGTCTCATAGTCAAGGTCCCAATTATGAATTTCTCCGATGAGATAGACACAGTGCCATAGGCTGCAATTCCTTAGTGGCATTATTATTCTTGAGCTCCCAACTCCATCGTGCCACCTATGTCACGACATTTATTTTCCCATGACATATACTAAAAAATTTCAAACCAAAAATTTTAATTTCCCAATCCTTACTTCTTCCAGAAGCCTAATATCATAAGCATGAGATTTTTAGTCACATCATTAAGCTTCATCACATGTGTTGTTTATCTATCATTCCATTCCAAGACTTTCCTACAACTCAATATTTCAATGAGATAACACTTGTCTGTGTTCATACATACGTACATATATATACACACAAACTATCAATCTATCTATATATATCGTATATATATATATATAGTATTTATATATATATATATATATTTATATATATATATATATATATATATTATATATATATATATATATATATATATAATATATATATATATATATATATATATATATATATATATAGTTGTGTGTGTGTGTATAGACAGACACACACAACTGCATAAAGTCATAGCATCATGAAAGTGACTTCATAATTATTATATTCATAATACTTCTTTGACTCCAACTAAATTGAAATACATTGAAATGACATTATTATTGCACTATACATGTGCAC
The DNA here is from genome assembly GCA_000404065.3 of Pinus taeda. Classification (NCBI taxonomy): domain Eukaryota; kingdom Viridiplantae; phylum Streptophyta; class Pinopsida; order Pinales; family Pinaceae; genus Pinus; species Pinus taeda. The sequence continues at coordinate 5,219 of APFE030960459.1, forward strand.
CATATTTATTTGAAGAATTTCAAAATGCAATTAAACATTCATTCCAACATACTAATAAGTCAGAAATGAGAAATATGCATCTCTACATTTGTTAGCATTTTAGTTCTCTATTTCACCCAGTAGGTATGACAAAAACTATTTCCTTGTTTCATACTGAAGGCTCCCTTCCTTCACCATACCACTTCCTAGTATCAATGCAAGCTATGCATTAAATTGAAACAATCATTTTCAAATTCAGATGAAGGAATTCTTACCCAATTCATTTTCTTTACCCCTTTCTACCTTGGTTATCATTACCAACACTCGTGGTTGAAGCCTTTGGAAGGGTCTAGTTGGTTGATAATTACTCTTATTTTTGCAATAACCAACAGTTTCTGAAATGGTCTTAACCTCATACATTAGTCATAAATTCATCAAGTCCACTTTTATAGATTTTAATGAAACTTCATAAAGCAATTTTCATTTTCATTCAATCCTAGCATGTCTTCATTCATGTTATTCATGTGTTGTCAATTTCTAGCCTTTATCAATTTCATTCATACACATTGTCGAGCAGTAAAAAGGGTCTTTTTCACCTCTATTTACCCTACATTAATTATCAACCAGGTACGATTTGATCTCAAAGAGTGTACTCAGTCTGAGGCGGTCACTTTTCAAGAGTAATGCTAGTAGTATAGTGCTTTTATAAAAGTAAATAAATGTTGGAAACAAACTCTAAATGTAATGGAAAGAAATAGAAATGCTTTGTAACTAAATCATTCATTTAAGAAACTACAACACTCATCAGTCAAGAGTGCAGTGATGATAACTCTTCCCTTTGTAAACTAATGCAATTAAAAAGCAATTAAAGAGAAGATCTTCAATCTGGGAACTGGATAGCAATAGTTAATGTTCACTACAGTTGCAGATCGTTCGATTCACACCACAGCAATTACTTGGAAAGATAATTCAATTAACAGAAAAGGGAACGACAACTAATCTATTTGAAAAGATTGAACAACAAGATTTAACTTACAGAAATGAATCAAGCAGCAATTGTAATCTAAAGGAATTAAGCAACAATCTTTAACTCAAGAATGATTTGAACAACAAACCAAAAATGGAACAACAAACTAAAGTAAGTCTATGAAATATTGAATGACAACTGGATCGAATGTAAACGCACAACACATTAAATCAAATGCTAGCACACAACGAAGTCATAATGATGGAATCAGTAGTTTGAGCCTTTAGCATAATAAATATTAACCACTGTGATAAAGAAATAGTAATTACAGTTGCAATGGAAGGGAAATCCAAATGAAAAATAATCACACTTAGAGGTAAACTGTAGCTAAATAGACAATAACACCGATCTGTAAGTGCACGACACTGCTACTCTGTAAACGAATAGTAATGTTAACCTATAAAGGAACAACAATGTTACACAGTAATGCCAATCTGTAAGGGAACATCAATGCAATATGAATCCAGAATGAACAGCATAGCATTTAAATTGCATAAAATAACCTTATTATTAGATATAAATGAAATATAACACAGCCAATACACGAAATGATAAGGAACGACAGATTACTGAATGAAGCAAGTAAAAGAAATAAAACCACACATGACTTGGAATTGGGAAAGAATGGTACAGGAAGCAAGTGATCCACTAGGGTCAGGCTCTTAGCCTCCAAGGACGCACTGCTGTGGTTACTCCATAATCAAATATGGAACAACAACAAATTTTATATATTAATCATGAAAACAAAGTTATAGTAATCACTCTTTTAAAGAAAGTCAATGATCAAAGTTTAGATTACAACAGTAGATTCTATGAAACAACAGATAGTTTGCCCCTTGGGCTAGCAATGTTGTCCCTTTTTATAGCGGCTAGGTGGAGATATCAAAGATACAGATATTCTTGAGGTAGCAATCCCTCAGGATGAAAGGATCCTGAGGGATTTGCCATATCGTTATCCTTCAGTTATCTCTTCGTCCTCTTGTGCTGATTTGGTATTTCTTCTTCCTTTTCCTAGCTTAAGCTCTCTGATTTGGATTGCCTCGTCTGGATGCGGTTCCCTGTCAAAGGGATAGTCGTTGGTTTCACCTTGTCTTTTCCTTTGAAATGGCGATCCTCTATTTTCTTCATTTTCTACATAGAAAAAGGTTATACTTCGTTATTCCACGTTACTCACAAATCTCTTAAATTTTATCATAATCCTTCATCATATGCCCATTTCATAATGTAAAGAAGTTATGAATTAAAGGAAAATATAACGAAATAAGTGGCAATCACATACCTTTTCTAATGCTCAACACACAAAACAAAGGTCAAAAGCATAAGCATAAACACATCAACAATGGCGGTTAACATCGACAAACCATTTTCATAATTTCCTAATGGAAATTCCATGTGGAAAAACATAACAAGTAGTATACCATTCACATAGTACTCATATTAATAATTTCCCTACTATGATGGTTCTCAACATTAATCTTTCAACTTAGCTAGCATCATTGGACCTTCATTTCATTTTATCCTATTCATAAAATAAATAATTCATATACATATACATATACATATATATTAGCCATGTGCAATTCAAATTGAGGGAGCTCCCTTCATCCATTTTGTTTATGTGGACCCAACCAGGTCCATCTAGCTTCTACGCCATCCTTTTCTTCCTTCTATTGTAATTTATCTTATTCATGTGGTTTAATCATAGCCTTACACTTCCTATTGGGTTTTATTTTGCTCTTCTTTAGAACCCGTTTTCATTCTCTTCTCACACCCAAAAAACCTCCAAGACCAACCCACAAAAGGAAATAAGAAAGAATGAAAACAATGAAAACCACAATATCAACATAAGGAGAAAAAAAGTAGCATGGTCATGCTTAAGCTCAACAAACAAAAACAACAAGAAACATGTTACAACAAAGATAGGAAAAAAATAACTCTACAAATCATCCATCAATTCCCAACAAACTCAATACCTTGAGTTCCCATCTCTTTCTGCATTGTAAGTTGTTGGCTCAAGTGTTTGGAGGTTGCATGTAATTTTCTTCCTTGCAACAACCATGGGGTACTTTCCTCTTACACTTATGTGCATATCAACTATCTCAACGCACACATTGTATTAGTACATTTGTGTTAAGACATGATCATTCCTTCATGCAATCTCATAAGCACATACTCAGATCATGCACCAGTTCAAGCATTTAAACAATAATTTAAGTCTGCATCAAGTTTAAGAATCATAATTAAAAATATTTAAAACACTTATTTGGAGAAAACCACCGACTGGTTGAAAACCTATTATTAATGTACTAACAACATTGTCACAACATGCATAGGTGTCACACATGCCATTCTCTCATCAATGCCTTATTTTCCATAGACTTGGTCCCTCAAGACTGCATGCAACACTTTCATTAGCTTCCCAATCGTGTTATCAACATACTCCTAGTTACATGTTTATCATTAACCACAATTAGTCATATAAATCAAGTTATGACAACATGGAACTTGGAGTCTTTATCCATGCACATCGATTATTGTATGGACCTAGCATATCTTCATGCATCTAACATATCATTATTTAATATCTATTCAGTGGCCATACATCTCTAAACTATTTAATTCTTCCTTTTTATCATGACTATGCTATTATTCATAAGCTTATGATGACTTCTTAAAACATTACAGAAGACATTAACTAGTAATAGAAGTTAAGAGATCCCCCCTCACAGTTATGATTGCATCACTTAGCCATAAAATTTTACAATTTTGTTAGGCTTCTTTAGGGAATCTAGTCAACATCCTGCACGTTTATCTTGTTGTGTCAACCCAAATCAATCTTTAGTAACAACAATATATCCATATATAGAAAAAAATGATTTTAGATAAGCACACAAGCATGCATAGATATTATCTTTAAATCTTAAATGCATTCTTATACTCAAGCCTAACCAAGTATAGCGTTAAACAATGCTCTAATACCACTTTGTAACATATCCTTCTACCCCCTTGTGTTATTATCGAGTGGTGAGGAGCGTTATCTTAAATTAACTCAACCTCCATGGTCTCATTATGGAAATTCGGTTACAAAATTCCTTCTTGCCCAAAGCATATGGAAATCACTTTGGATAACACCATCACATCCATCTCATCTGTAGCTTTCTAGCTATATAATTTTTATCTCAAACTAATTCCCAAATTGAAGGTTATGCCCGTTTGAAAATCGGGCCCTTTCAACCTTGCCACATCAGCATGCCCCCTACCCCCCACGTGGTTCCTCCAATTGGCATATTTGGCTCTTCCATGTCGCTCATAATCAAATGTGGCTCCACCATTTCAGCTCACCTAGTGCCATTATGCCATCCTTGGGAAATAGCCTTTTTAACCTCGATGATGTGACAACAATTTTTCACGTTAATTACTAGATAAGTTTCATGTTTCACGGCTTCCATCTACCATATATCTTGTTAACTCCATGACCCACCAAAATTAACAATGAAAATAATCATTAGTAGCACACAATCCATGATGACATGGCCCCAACTATGTCAAATCCATCATGGTGCGACATATTAAATCTAGGTTACATGGTATCACATGCCACATTCCACAAGTTCATGTTGTCGACCTATCCACATCATTTGTATCCCTTGATCCTTTCTGATGTCATATTGACATCATGGTGATGTCATTAGGATTTGGAATCCTTTGAGGGTGCCACGTGTCATCCAAAACCACCCCCCTTGGCCATCTAAAAAGGTCATTTATTCTTGCCATGTGCCATGCTAATTGTCTTCCATATCAATAGTCTTTCCACATCATATGTACATGTCATATAGAGTTCCACGTTGAATCCATGAAGCCATTCTTAGCCTACATGGTATATTCCACCTCATCCCACGACATGGGTCCCACTAGTGTTGTTCCTCCGTACAAATCAATGTTTTCCCATTTATGGATGGGGAAGGCATTTTGCATTGCTCTCTTTCCATAGCACCAATGTGCCCATACTTAGAGAAATTGTTCAACCCTTTATGGTGCAATAGAAGCCTAGATGGTAGGTGATAGGAATATTCTCATCCCGGACCTTCTTTCCATCGTGCCCAATTCCACAAATTCTTCCTAGAAATTTGGTGTGGCATGACATGAATGATCCATGTTAGGTATTTTTTTTGTCTGGTGTTGCCATCAAACTCCTTGCCTTCTGTCATCTATTTTCCAACTCCAAAACAAGTACTCTTAGTACTTGGTGTGGCATAGTGTTAATTATAATCACCCTCATTATGTGATTAATCTTAGGATTAGTGGTAATTTCGATGATTAAGTTAATGCCTCTGCCCTTGTAATTTTATGATTTCTTTTACCAAATTATCAACTCTTATTTAGTGTGATTACAAGTCTAGGCATGTAATATAGATATTTTCAGAATGACTCCTTCATTCATCCAATACTTTAAACACCATTCATAAACATGCTATGCGCAATAACACTATCATAGTTCCTATAATCAGGCACAGAGCGAGCCAAACTATGGAAACACCACTCTATAGCCTGCAACATAGTGGTTTGGAGTAACCACATAATGGATTTTCGGTAGACCCCATTAGATCTATTAGTAAGGAAAATATTAAAGCACAATACATCATTTATTCTTAATCATTTAAACATTCGTGACTATTCCAAACCATAAATTGAAGAAATACACCAACAAATAATAGAGTAAAAAGTTCAACAATAAGTCATACTCAACTCAAATTATTTCATTACCAGAGAAATATATTTAGACATGAGAGGAGTTGTATCAAGAATATATTATATCTTATAATCTCTCAGTCACTCCTAATCTCTCATAAATCACTCCAACATTTTCTCCACAAATCTCTCCATATGTATCTCACTCATAATGACAAGTTAACAATAATACTAACAACTAGAATATTTCCAATTGATTCATTTTTCCAACATTTCTCCCCCATAATGATCATTTGGAAATATTCCAAGATAATCTTTGAATTTGCAAAACTTTTCGTTGGATAATGCTTTGGGGAATATATCAGCTACAAGTTCTTCTGTTCTGCAATACTTGATCTCAATCACTCCTTGTTGAACTAAATCTTGAACAAAATGATATTGAATATCATATGCTTGTTCTTCTTATGAAAAATGGATTCTTGGTCATCTGAATAACACTTTGATTTTCACATATAACTAAGTGGGTTTCTCTTGTTTCTCATGTAGATCTCTTAGAATTTGTCTCAACTAAACTTCTTCACATGTTGTTGTCATTATTTCTTTATAATCTTCTTCTACTATGGAGAGTGAAACTATGGGTTGTTTGTTAGTAAACCAAGAAAATATTGTTGAACCCATGCTAAATGAATACTCTGGAGTTGATTTCATGTCGTCCATGCATCCAACCCAATCTAAATATGTATAACCAATTAACCCAAAATCTTATGTAAATTTGTATACCAAACCATAACTAATTGTACCATGCAGATATCTTAAAATCTTCTTAGATGATTTCCAATGCAATTACTTTGGTTCTTCCATGAATCTTGATACCATGCTTACTATAAAGGAAATATCTTTTCAATTTTTAGTTAAGTAGATCAAAATTCCCACCAATTGACGATACAAAGTAACATCAACTGAATTGGAGTCATCATGTCTTTATAACATCAATACAACATTGAAAAGACTTTCCTTTGGCTTACAACTCAAAATTCTAAACTTATTTAGAATATCCTAAGTATTCTTGTCTTCCAACATGAAAACACCATCTTCAAGTTCTTACAAACTTCAATACCCAAGTAATAATTCAATAGCTTTATCATCTCAAACTCAATAATCATATGTGACTTAAATTTTTGAAATAGTTCAACATTGTTCCTTGTGTAGATCAAATCATCAACATATAAGGAAATAATTAGTACGTCCTTTCTTGACTGAAAGACATAGAATTTTGGCACAAATAAATGTTAAACTAAGCCATGATCCTAAAAATACTTATTAATTCTTGAATACCACGCCCTTAGCAATTTCTTATGACCATACAAGGCTGCCTTCAACTTATAAACATGATTATTTTTTTCAAGCACTTCAAAACCCTCAAGATGCTTAAAATAAAATTCTTCATCCACATAACCATTCAAAAAATATAATTTAACATCCATTTGAATTTTTTTGCATTTGTATTGAGTAGCTAATGCAAGAACCATTGTGATTGTATTCAACTTTGCCACTGGGGAAAATGTCTTATTGTAATCAATGCCTTCCCTCTATGCATAACCTTTTGCAACTAAACATACCTGATAGTTATCAATTGTTCCATATGATTTATATTTTCTTTTAAAAACCCATTTATTGGCAATTTCATCTTTTCCTTTTGGTAATTTGACCAAGTCCCATGTATCATTTCTCATCAAGGAATTCAAATTCACTTCCATAGCTTCATTCCATTATTTATTTCTTGATTCTTCTGCATAATTATGTGGCTCATCCATTTGCATTAATTGTGTGATAAGTGATTAATTCACTAGATAACATTAAGCTCTAGTAATCCTTCTTTTAAAATTTATATCCAACACATTTCTCTCTTAATGACCCCTTTCAAGCCATTCAGACTTCTTTCTAACTTCATCTATCTTTGTTGACTTGTAATTTGATTCATCACAAATATCCATGGCATCTTTTCTCAATTAAAATTATACATGTTTTGGAGGATAGATTCCCTGCTCATCAAACACAACATATATTCTTATTATCATCATCTTTACTTGAGGACCAAACAACCCATAACTTCTTGTTTCAATATTGTATCCAATAAATATACACTTCACATTTTTATCATCCAATTTTATCCTCTTTTCCTTAGGAACATGTGTATATGCATTACAACCAAAAATTTTCATATGTGAAATACTTAGTTTGTACCCTGGCCATGCTTCTTCTGGAATCAAATTAAACAATTCTCTCATAGGAAAATGGTTAATAGTGTATACTATTTTGTGTACTTCTTCAGCCCAAAACTCATTTCCAAGAGACTTATCTTTTAACATGCTCTGATCCATTTCAACTACTCTCTCGTTTTTCTCTTTGTGACTAAATTTTATTCAGGAGATTATGAATTGTTAAACTCTCACTTTATTCCATTCTACCTACAATAATTCAAAAACTAGTTTGACTTGTTTTCCCCCATTATCTATTCTTAGGGTGAGAATTTTCAAACCACTTTGGTTTTCAACTAAAGCCTTAAACTCAAGAAAGTGAGAGAATACTTTAGACTTCTCCTGAAAAAAATATACCCAAGTCTTCATGGAATAATTATCAATGAAAGTGAGAAAATAACATGCCTTTCCAAAATACACAATCTCCATTGGATGACACAAATATGAATGCACCAATGGTAGATGTTCTATAGCCTTCCATGCTTTATTTGAGAAACTTTCCCCATGTTGTTTCCCAAAAGTACACCCTTCACATACTTTAACATCCAACTTGATATAAGGAAGACCATTCACCATGTTTTTCTTCCTTAGTAGCACCAAACTCTAAAAATTTAGATGTCCCGTCCTTAAATGAAAAATATTACTATTTTCTTCCTCTATTGTATTCAAACTCTATGAATTACTTGAATCAAAGGAGAGCATGAAAATTCTATCTTCAGTCATTTTGCCTCTTTCTAAAACTAGATTTTAATTCAACTTATCCATGATTAAGTGCTCTTTATCATAAATTACTAACTTGTATTTTTTCTCCAACATCTACCCTATAGAGAGTATGTTCTTATTCAATGTCATGTTAACAAATTGTCCTCAATTAACTTCTTCTTTTCATGCAATGTTGGTATTGCAACTATGTCTTTCCCTTTCACTTCAAAAACACTATCATAACCACATATAACTTTACCATAATAATTGTCATTAATTCTAGTAATCAACTCCTCTTAATATGTCATATGAGTCAAACATCTTGAATCAATATATCATTCTTCACTTTCTTCACTATGTGCCATCAAACCTGAAATGAATAACTTCTCATTCGTAGCTTCTTCAAGAACTATATTGGCACCCTTATATTCCATATCTCACATTTTTGCATAACAACCTCTTTCAAGATTACCAAATTTATGACAATAATGAAATTGCAAGCCTTTTCTATCTCTAGATCCATCTCTTCCTCTTCCTCTTCCTTTCTCTTCCTCTTCCATGGAATTCTTCTTTAATTCGTCCTCTAAACTGGATTGGATTTATGCCTCTTCCTCTTGAAGGGGATGCATTTCCTTGATAATTATGTGACTATTGTATATTTCTATTCTGATTCTAGTTCCAATATTAACCCATACTTCTTCGTCTTGCTTTATTCCTTGCAAAAAAACATGTTCACCTTCCTCATATGGTTGATTTATTTAACAATTAACAAGAATCCATTCAATTCATCAATTTTCATTGTATTCAAACCTTTGGAGACCATAATACTTATGGTGACCATCTCAAACTTAAGAAGAACACTTCTTAAAATATTCTTAGTTAGCCCTTCTTTGGAACATATTCATCTAATGATCTCATTCAACTAAAACAATATTACAATTTTGTTATGTAATCATGAACGAATTCATTACTTTGCATATTGGAATTTTCAAACTTCATCGATGTTTATAATTTAGCTATAACCACACCTTCATATGTGTTCATTATGATATCTCATGTTTGTTTGGATGATACACACCCACTCATTCTAGTAAATATAGATTCTTCAACAACACTCCCTATAAGTGAAAGTGCTTCATTGAATTTCTTAAAGTTCCTTTAGATTTTTCTTAGCATCATCACTCAATACTTTTAATTATTTAGGATAAGGCATAGTATATCTCTCAATTACAAGTTCCCATAAATCTTTAGTGATGAATATAGGTTTCATGAATTTACTCTAGTAGAAATAATTTGCACCAAAAAGTTTAGGAAACACAATAATGCTTGTCACCATTGCAAAATATGAGAGAGATAGAGAGAGAAAATGCATAAATGAACACAATGTGTCCCACTTTGACCCAGGACAAGAACTAATGCCCTAAAAATTTGGACCTAGCGACCACCACATTTTTTAAAATTATTTTCTAGAATACAATAACTACATCTCAACGCAATTTCAAAAAGGAAAAATCCTTGAAAAAATATATTGGCCTATATATATATAAATAAGAGATAATATATATATATATATATATATTTTAAAATAAGACATAAAGAGATAATATAATCTATTTTATACTTTATTCTCTCTCAATACATTCTCAGTAAGAGACCAAGATAACCTTTTACATGATTTTGTGAGGAAAAAAATAATATAGAGTGCTATTATTCGGAAACACTATTTATCTCTCAATGCATTCTTAATAAGAGATAAAGATAATGTTTTACATGAATTTCTGAGGAAATATTTAATATAGAGTTCTCTTAATTGTTAATTCATATCAATCTTCTATCATTACCAAGCAGGCATTCATGCAAGTCCTTCATGCATGCATATAGACAAGATTCTTCATGAAACATGATCATTCCATGTAGGTCCTTCACACAACATGCTTATTCAACATGCTCCAATGTTGCTTCATGTCCAACAATACTTCAGATAGGCTCTTCACAAACACTAGACACACAAGTTTTGTTCTTTAGGAAGGTTTTGATCTTGTTATTTGCTCCAACCTTCACACACAACAATTCGAACCAACACAAAATACAAACACTTTGATGATGCCTCAAACACATTTGTTAACATGTATTATAACATGTATCTCCAATGCTAATCATAGGCAGGTTGCTCCCATGCATAAGTATTCACTCCATGCTACAAAGATAAATCTTGTCCTCCAAATTAAAAATAAAAAATAAAATTAAGACTCACTCTAATACCAATATAAATAAATGAACCAATAAAATAATAGAGCAAAAATATTCAACAATAATGCACACCCAAATCAAGTTACTTCATTACCATCGACATATATTTATACATGAGAGGAGATGTCTCAGGAATCTATTATCGCCTAAAATCTCTCAATCACTCCTCTAATCTCTCATAAATTGCTCCAACATTTTCTCCACATACCTCTCCATATTTCTCTCACTCATAATGAAAACTTAACAATAATATTAGTTAGGAATATTTCCAAATGAATAATTGGAAATCCACACACTTTGACAGTTAACCATGCATAGAAAGCATTCATTTAATACATGCAAACAAAATTGTACATAATACAATATTAGTTTGCAAAAGGGCATCCCAACCCTCATAACCATGAGAATAATCAAGCCATCATCTTAGTGCAATTACCTGAGAATACATATGTGCTCATTAAAAAAATTGATACATTCATTGCTATAGCACATGACATCATCATTCTTTATTCATAGTGAAACATATGTATAAGTAGATATACTTGTTTATGTATACTGATTTAGTTGTAAACTAAGGGAATGACTTCCATTCTCCACCCCACCATATGACAACTACACTGTGACCTTTCTTGCAGTTGACCAACCCCTACTCTAGGTCCTAAGGGAAGTACTCACACAGGGAATTACTTCACACCAATGGGTTGAACATGATTTAAGGAGATGGATTTCATTGTTCCATTACTTCATCAACTCAAAAACCAAAACTCAGTGGCCCATTCACTCACTGAAGTTCACACATGCCACACAGGTTTAGATAAAGAACTCATTGGTTATAAGGCACAACTGTTGAAAATTAAAACAAGAAATGTTAAAAATAGAAATGCTAAAAATAGCATTCAGAGTATTCCAATTTTGATTTGTCCTTGAATTAAAATTTAAATTTAGTCTCACCAACTGCTTGGAAAATAATTTATTAATTCATCTTGGATTAATTAGCTAGAGAAATTCAAACATGAATTTTTTGTGAAGTCATGCAATAGTTATTCCTTTGATTGAGGAAGTTATCCCTTAATTAAGGAGATAAGGATGAGTTGTATTTGAGCTGTAATTAGTTAGCTCAGTTAACTGAGTTATGTCCAGTTTAATTAGCTCCAAACAGTTTCAGGAACTAATTGTGAGTTTAGTCAATTAATGTATGCATGCATGCATTTAGTGAACTCCAGATAACTGAGGATTCTCTCATGAATAACCCATGCATGTCTATTTAGACGAAGACCCAATTGAGATTAAAGACAGGGATAGGTTACTATCAGTTGGAGGAATTTTCCTATAAAGGAAACTCATCCATGCAGCCAAGGTAAGGTTCCTTGAGGATTGCGCAGTTTTATAGTGAGTGAAAGCAATGAGTGAGACCAGTGTCACACAAGGTTACAGCTGGAGCACCTAGAGAAAACTACGCAAGGTAATAGGAGGCTTGGAGGGTAGAGGAGAAGGCTTCTAAGAAGATTTGTTTTACTGTGACCATCTAGGAGGATTTTATTGAGAGCTGGCTAGCTGTGAGAGCTAAGGCTTTTTGTAATTCTGAGATATTTCCACCTTGTATGATAATACAAATAGTGGGGTTTTTAGCTGAGGCTTTCCCCTGGGTATTTTCTGTGTTTCATGTGCATTGATTCTTCTTCTTATGGTTATATGTGTTCAACTCTAATTTAGCTAGATAATTAAGCTTCTACAAAGCAAGTTTGATAGTAGAGGTAGATTATTATATTTTGCTTTGGTATATTGCATTATCGAGTTAATATACAATCAAATTTTCTACATAGATCTCAGAGGTAGATTTGTAGAGAATTTGCAGGAAATTCTACATGGTATCAGAGCTAGCCGATCTATAGAGAAATTTCTACATGGTGTCGGAGCCTAGTTTACCGGAGCAAAGGTTATCGAAGCTATGAACAGTATATGAAGAAGAAAATTAGAAGTTACAAAAACAAAAACAAAAACAAAAATTGGGCTGTGAATTTGCAGAGAAGATCTGAAAATTTTTGTGGAAAATTTTTAGAAACAAATAGAAGATCTGGATTCCTTGCAAAACAATACCCAAATTCAAAAAAAAAAAAAATCGATTGAATCTGAGTTCGGATGAGGGAGATATCGTTGATTTAAAATCAGCTCTTTTTCCAGAAAATTTCGTGATGACAGGAAAGATGAAACAGATTGGTGTGCTAGCCAAGAACATGTATGCTCTTGAGGTTCAAGATGCATGCATAACCTTGAGGAGAAAGGCAAATGTTAGAAGCTTGGTGGTTGAGAGGGAGAGTAAATTACCTCTCAACATGCAGCCTCAGAAGAAGTCTTAGACAATTGTGGAGGAGCCACAATTGGAGAAGTTGAGAGGAGACTGAGTGAAGGCATCCACTCATGCAGAGACATCCAATAGGGGAAATTTCGAGCCAAGTGGGCAAAGGGAGCACATGCAGGCATAAATCCAGGTGTGAGGTGGGGCGATGTGAAGTGATAGTCCCAAGAAGGCTAAAATTGGGCAAGGTCCATTGAGAGGTTTTATCTCATGGATCGTACCTTGCTACGAGAGCCCAAAGTACATAGTAGTAGGAGGAATCAGTGGGATTTATGCAATCAGAGATCAAAGTGACAGAGGCTAGAGCAGTCAGATACTGAAGAGTGCAGAGAAGGATTGGCTACAGTGCAAAAAGGAAAAGTCCGTAGAAGCACAAAGTTTTCAGTCGACAAAGTCAATAGCAGTCAGAGACTTTGATAATAGAGGCATCATACTAATTTAGGTTGGATGTTTTTTTCTTTTTTTGTTTCTGGAGTTGCTAGAGAAACAACACTAGAGAGAAGTGTTGCATGCAGAACATTCCAAAGGTTCAGGATCAGGATCGAGTTGAATTCCTTTCTTGTTGAGAGGGAGTGTTGAAAATAGCAACAATAAATGCTAAAAATAGCATTCAGAATATTCCAATTTTGATTTGTCCTTGAATGAAAATTGAAAATTCAAATTCAAATTTAATCTCACCAGCTACTTGGAAAATAATTAATTAATTCATCTTGGATTAATTAGTTGGAGAAATTCAAACATGAAGTCTTTGTGAAGTCATGCAACAGTTATCCCTTTGATTGAGGAAGTTATCCCTTAATTAAGTAGATAAGGATGAGTTGTATTTGAGTTGTAATTAGTTAGCTCAATTAACTGATATATGTCCAATTAAATTAGTTCCCAACAGTTTGAGGAACTAATTGTGAGTTCTATCAATTAATGCATGCATGCATGCAACTAGTGTACTCCAGATAATTGAGGATTCTCTCATGAATAACTCATGCATGTCTATTCAGACAAAGACCCAGTTGAGATTAAAGATAGGGACAGGTTACTATCAGTTGGAGGAATTTTTCTATAAAGGAAACTCATACATGCAGTCAAGGTAAGGTTTCTTGAGGATTGCGCAGTTTTACAATGAGTGAGACCAATGAGTAGGACCAACGTTGCACAAGGTAACAACTGGAGCACCCAAGGAAACAGGAGGTTTGGAGGGCAGAGGAGAAGGCTTGTGAGAAGCTTTATTTGCCTGTGACCATCCAGGAGGATTGTACTGAGAGCTGGCTAGCTATGAGAGCTAAGGCTTTGTGTAATTCTGAAATATTTCCACCTTGTATGATAATACAGATAGTGGGGTTTTTAGCTTAGGCTTTCCCCTGAGTATTTTTTGTGTTTCATGTGCATTGATTTTTCTTCTTATGGTTATATGTGTTTAGCTCTAATTCAACTAGATCTTTAAGCTTCCACAAAGCAAGTTTGATAGTAGAAGTAGATTATTGTATTTTGATTTGGTATATTGTATTATCAAGTCAATCTATAGTCAGATTTTCTACATAGGTCTCAGAGGTAAATTTGTAGAGAATTTGTAGGAAATTCTACAACAACCATCCAAACAATTAATCAGATCACAAAGAGAAGGTTATCAGTTGAATAACAATGCATTAGAAAAATGGGAATAAAACCTACCTTAGGCCAATCACTCCCAATCAACCAATATCCAATGGACCTGCTTTCTCTCTTCCAATGTGGCTACCAGAGCCCAAATTGGCTCTTCAATTCCTTCTTCTCTAATGATCTACAAATGTGATGCCAAAACAACCCCCTCTCAATATGCGAGTGGAACCCATGGAATGGGCATTTCCTACTGCTTCTAATCAACTAGACCAACTTTTCCCCTTCACCTATTAGGAGGTGGTTCCATTGTTACACCACCTCCTCCCTCTTTAGGTGATGGAATTGTTCCATTCCTTCACTTTTGTAACACTTGATAATGAGCTATGTCCCTCTTTGTTCAAGTCCAATCATGTCACATAACACTTGTCAGAAAACTAACCCATCGAGTGCACAATCCATCTCAACACTTATTCGGTCAATATGGGTCATTGTTATTCAAAGAAGAAAAGTAGGCAAGCAAGCTTAAAGTATTAAACTAGCTTTACGTAAATATAGGTGAGGAAGTAAGTTTTCCCTTAGACAAAGAATCCATAAGGTTGTCCAACCTTCACTTTTTTTAATTATTTAACAATAATAATTATATGTTTAATTATAGGTTCAGCTAGTCATGGTCCTTCCATGCTAGCAATACAATTATAGTCACCATTACAATAAGCAGGGGTAGAACACAAGGTTATTACAACTAGTCTCACTTTGACTTTGGAATTGAATCATGGATATATGAAAATGTGTGCGAAAGATAATTTCAAAATCAAATTTCCTATGGGATGTAAACTAGTTGGTTTGTGTGGAGTTTAGTCTCTATTATAACACTAGCTCAAATTTCATTACACACACATCATTTAGTCCTTATCCGGTCAACTCAAAACCATTTAATTTTTTTTAATAAGAATTCATGGTTTTTTTACTTCTTTCAATATTGTATAGTTTTGATCCAAATATATATTGAATGTTTTAGTAATACAAGTGTAATATACAATGTTGTTGCTTAGTACCTACATCTTATGCAAAAAAATGTTTGATAACTAAATTAAAATAAAAATTGGGAAAAAACAATTTACATTTAAAAAAATTAAAATATATTTTTTATTTTTTTCAAAATATTCAGTTTAGTATTTTAATTTTTTCAAAACTTTAATAAATTTTATAAAATCAGTTTAAAATATTCCAATTTTCCAAATTATTTCAAAATCAAAACTTTTTGAACAAAATAAAAAACAATATAAACCTACATTAAATAAGTATATAATATAACTATAATTTTTCATTCAAATTAATAAAAAAATAAAACTAACACACACACATATTATAATTTTCATTCAAATTAATAAATAATTAACATATATAATGAATTTACAACCCTCAAAATCTAAAATTTTCACATTTCTCTAAACTTCATTTATTCATTTTTCCAGAAATTTCATTTATTTTGAAATTACCAAAATTGTTGATTTATTCCAAACCAAAACTTTCAAAATTTCTGAAATATCCTCTTTGTTCCAAAATGATGAAATCCGTTTTGATCATTTTGAAGCCCAACCAACCAAAGAAATGTGTGAGGAGGATTTTGAAAATAAAATATTTGTCACTCTATTTTTTTGGGGTAAATATGTCTAAATATATCTATTGATAGCTAAAATATTTATAAGGTATTACAATAAAATTTCTTCAAAACTTAAATTGTTTTGGAATAATCTGAATTCACCATTCCAAGTGCATAGAGCATAGCACAATAGACATAGACTTAACAAAAATGAGCAAGAGTGATTCCACCATATCTGCTACATGAAACTAGGAAATCCTTACCAAAACTATTACAAAAGGTGACTGTATAAATAAGATATCGAAGATACTATTGTCTGTACACGTGAAAACCAGAGAAATGTGGACATATGAATTGTAACACAAAGTAACAAAAACCACAAAGTGTAGTAAAAAAATTAGTATAAAAAATATTGACATGTAGATTCCTTCCATGTTGAAGAATGTAAGAGCTAATTGATGATACTTAGTCCATAATGATGACTAGAGAGTACAAGGAGACATTTGCATGGGAATTGTGCAGTGGTAGGTTAAAAAATGTGTTAATAGTGTTGAGAAGTACAAAGTTGATAATTGCAGCCTCTTTGTGATGGTCATTTGAATCGGTATAAGAATATGACACTATATAATGTTCCACTTGATTGAACCTCACCACTATATCATCCAGGTTGTATCTGATGTCCCACAATATTCATTTGATCTCCTCTTGGCTAGCAAAGATTTTATAATTATCAATTTGCTTATCATAAATAACATGTTAAGTAGTGTCTCCATTTGATAATGGTGAGTGATGAAGTGAAGAAAATGAATTCATCTCCTCTGAAAATTTCCTAGATCTGGTACCCATTTGAGACTGCTTCCACTTATCTCAGAGTTAGAGAAGTACTTTCAATCTCAAAATCCCTTGGCTTCAAAATTTAGAATTTCCTTTCTAACCTCAAGAGGGGCAACCTCATAGAAATCTACTATAGGTTCCCACCCAAACAGGTGCCTGTGCCTTGATAAAGATGCCCCTGATGCACCACCCTATCGAGTGGGTAATCATTAGCAAGAAGCCATGTAAGACCTACAAATAAAACACTTGACTATGACTGTAAAAAATGAAAGAAGACCTAAATAATATCACAACTAGAGTGTAGTTTCACCTGGAAATAGAAAGAAGGGTTGACTGCAGGATGAAGGGAGAAAGTGTGCAAGTAAAGGAGGAATAAGTGACACCTTTCAAAGCCAAATATTGAGATTGTACCAATAGGAAGATAAATTTTAAAGGCAAGAGTATGGAGTGGTGTGAAACTAGTGCCAAAACCAAATTAAAAATGTACCTAAATAACAAACCACACAAATGAGCATTGGGTAATTAAAGGAAAATCTAATTAGGTCAGAGCCTTGTAAGGAAACTGGGGATAAAACGAACACCAATTCAAAGGACGAGTTAGTCCTCATATTATGCAAAGATAAAATGAAGAACATTGTTAAAAGACACAACCCTAGATAACAAAACATTGATACACTCGACAAAGAGAACAACTATGGCAAGGACTAATTGTAGGGGAAGGAGGGTATGAAAGTGATGACTGACCTTCAGTCATTGTTACAACTAGATGCTTTACCCACCTTTTGTAAAGTGTTATGCTCTTAACCTGTAAGACAATACCAGAATACCAAATATGCGAAGAAATATACCCAGAACATAGAACAAAGAGAAATAATAGCAAGTATTTTATTATTCAAAAAGCAATGTTCACTTACCACTTCGAGGGGGCAACCTCCAATGGAGCTGAGCTCAATGACAAAATAAGACACAATGCTCCTAGAGGGGAGTCTTTATCCTTTATATATGATTCATACATGAAATACCATGGGGTAATACCATGGTTCTTATTAATACCATCTATCTAATACCATGGCCCATTTCCAACTAATTGTGGTCCCTTCATGAAATGCGGGTTAAGAACTTACAATTATTAATATGGGCTTTACTGACTCTTTACTTCACTATAACTATGACCTGATCCTATTATAATAAATAAGGGGGTTAGGGTGGACCCTAACATGCCCACCCCCATAGGAATAGCCTTGTCCTCAAGGCTGAAGCTGTGGAAAATGCTGAAGGATAGTGGTTGGTTCCCAAGTTGCATCTTCCAGAGAGGTGTCTTTCCACTTGATAAGGACTTCCTTGATCATGCAGCCACACAGATGCCATTCTCATGTGTCAAGAACCTGTTCAGGTTGGATCCAGATTGACCCTTCTTCAACCACTTTGGGTAGACTGGTTTGAATACTGCATTTGTTCCCAATAACTTTCTTGAGGCATGAGACATGGAAGAATGGATGGATTTTTTGCAATGGGTGGAAAATCTAGTTTGTATATGACTTCTCCAATGCGCTGAAGTACTTGATATGGTCCGAAGAATTTTGGAGATAATTTTTGACAACCGTTGTCTTTGAGTGATGTTTTCTTATATGGTTGCAACCTCAAAAATATATGATCCCCTTCTTGAAATTGGCATTCTGAGCGATGTTGACCTGCCTATTACTTCATGTGGTTTTGGGCTTGATGAAGATTCTCTCTAAGGTGGGCCAGCATGGTTGTGCGCTTCTGTAGGAGTTGATCCACTGCTTATACCTTTGAGCATCCCATGATATAAGAAGTAGGGTAAGGAGGGAGTTGACCATAAAATGCTTCCTATGGAGTCATTTTGGTGGTGGCATGACAATTTGTGTTATACCACCATTCGGCTAGAGGTAACCACTATACCCAAAGATGTTGCTTTTCTGAGGTGAAACACCTAAGGTAGGTCTCTAGACATTTGTTGAATGCTTCAGTTTGACCATCAATTGTGGATGATAGGAAGTACTGAGTTGTAGTTGGGTACCTTGTAGTCGGAAAGGTTCCTGCTAAAAGTTACTGGTGAATATCGGGTCACGATCAAACACAATGGAAGTGGGCATGCCATGCAATTTGAATATCTGATCCATGAAAGATTCAGAAACCAATGTTGGTGTAAAAGGGTGGGGTAGTGCACAAAAATTAGCATACTTAGAAAGTCTATCCACAACCACCATGATGATTGACTTGTTTCCTGAATTTGGAAGACCCATAATGAAATCCATAGAAACCTCCGTCCAGATTGAGGCCGGAATGGGCAATGGCTGTAAGGTGCCTGGGGATTTGACTGTTTCTCCTTTGTGGCACTGACAGACATCGCATTCAGCTACAAAGGTAAGAATTTCCTTTTTCATGCTTGTCCAAAAGAATGATCTTCGAGTTCAAGCATACATCTTCTGAAAGCCTGAATGTCCTGCAGTGGGAGATGAGTGCAACTCCGCCAAAATGTGGCTTTTGAGGGTGGATGTTGGTGATATTACGACTCTGTCCTTGTAACGAAGAATCTCATCCTACCACAAGTAGCCCTCTGTGGAATTTGGATCTGCCTGCAATTGATTAATGAGTTGGGAGAGCTAGAGATGTGAAAACCATTCCTTGCGAGCCTCTTCAAGCCATTCTGGAATGGGAAGGGAAATTGAGAGTAGGGTATTTTCCTCCTAAAATTGGCAGGATAATGCATCTATTACAATATTTTTGCGCCCTTTCTTGTAAATTATCTCATAATCATATCCCAACATTTTGGCGAGCCATTTATTT
>APFE030960463.1:0-27094 GCA_000404065.3 Pinus taeda
ATGTCGACTTAAGAAATCTCTTTATGGTCTCAAGCAAGCTCCTCGGGCTTGGTATGCCAAAATGGACAACTTTCTTTTAGAATCTGGCTTTTCTAGGTGTTATTCTGACAATACTGTCTACACCAAGAAAGTGGGCAAGTCTCTTATCATTCTTGTTCTTTATGTTGATGATCTTATCCTCACTGGTAGTGATCCCAACCTTATCAACCATGTGAAGTCCAGCCTTAAAAAGAAGTTTGAAATGACAGACTTACGACACTTACATTATTTTGCTCGGTCTTCAAGTCTTGCAATCCAAGGAAGGTATTTCCCTCTCCCAATCCAAGTATGCCTGTGATCTTCTACGCCATTTTCACATGGAATATTGTAAGCCAGCTCCTTCTCCCTTTCCGTCTGGAGTCAAACTTTCAGTCACTTGTACTTCCCCGGAAGTTGATGGTACCTTATACCGTCAACTTGTAGGGAAACTTTTGTATCTAACCCATACACGTCCTGACCTTTCCTTTGCTGTTGGCCTTGTTCCTCGGTTTATGCAAACCCCACGTGAAAGTCATTGGAAAGCAGCTAAAATAATACTTCATTATGTTCGAGGTACAGCTCAGTTTGGAATTCATTACAGTGCCGAAGCATCTCCTCTATTGGTTGGTTTCACTGATTCCGATTAGGCTGGTGACCCTGATGATCGGAAGTCTACTGCTGGTTATGTGCTCACTCTTGGTTCAAGACCTATTACATGGGCTTGCAAGAAACAAGGTGCCATTTCTCTTTTTTCAGCAGAAGCAGAATATCGTGGTGCCGTAGAAGCTAGTAAGGAAGCCTTGTGGCTTCTTCAGATCCTATCAGAGTTTGGCTTTCAGCAACAACATCCAAATACACTTTGGTGTGACAATCAAAGTGCCATTCAACTATGCAAAGATCCAGTCCAACACCAGCATAGAAAACACATTGAACTACACATGCACTTCATCAGAAAGCTCATTCATGACCGTGTTCTTGAAGTGCAATATTTTTCAACAGATGATCAAGTTGCAGACATCTTTACAAAGGCTCTCACAGAGGCGAAGTATACTAAACTTCGATTTATGGTTGGAGTTCAGGAAGTTGTCACTAAGGGGGGATAGGCTCTAGTGCCTCCTTCCTTCTCCTATTCTATCATATTTGTAAATCCTTCAATCCTATCCCAAGTTGTTCCTAAGGGGGGGTGTTAGGATATTCCGACACATAGGAAATAGTTAGGTATAACTCGGTCTAGTATAGAGTTAGGTAAAGTGTGTTTCTTTACTATGTACATTTGTAACATACAATCTGATGGTCATAATATGTAGTGATTTGACGGTTCATTCTCTCCTCGGTATTACCGACACTTGATTTGTGGCTTAACACCCGATTGGTCCATGATTTCTATTTAAAGCGCATGGAGGGTCATTTGTAGTTTAACTGTTAACGACAGAAGCTTATGTAAATTTTCATTATTTTATTAATAAATTTCCTGAAGTGGCCGCGTTGGCTCAAGCCGTGGACTGTTTCCCTCCTTGAGGGTCTTAAGCACATCAAAAATATTGGTGTATTGATCTGTGATCTGTTTGTGACCAGTGTCCTTTCGTGTTTTGTATGAGGAGCTTACCCTGTAAATTCCTACATATAATAAGTATAATAGGTTGGTTATAAACCCATTCATGGTAAATACTACTAAACTGATTTTGATTAAAGTTGATTCTTTGATCCATAGAATGAAGATAGCATTCAATTTTACTTTGTTGAAATGAACTTCGATTTGACGAATGATTGAGTGAATCAAACCAACTTGTACTTTACAAATGCTTGATTTAATCCAATGACTTGAGTGACGACCCTAGTGTTAGTAGAGTGAATGAATACCACAAGTGATTTTGTTAAGATTAAATGTATTTTATATACTTATACATTTATTCTCTCTTTTTTTCTTCTATATGTTGTTTTCTTAGACTTTTTTTTGTAAGGACACATGCCAACTATTTTTTAGATATAGACATAATCACACATTTCCCTCATTCTAGGCTATAGAATGTGCCTCTATCTACAGAATAATATTTGTTTTCAAATTTCTTTCACATTTAATACTAACAAATATTTTATGATCAAATTTTCTTTCTTTTGGTAAGTTTTATTTTCCTTTGAATAACAAATATTTGCATAATATATGGCTAAAATATTGTCTTTGGCTTTCCACCACGGAAACAAAACCAGAGATAATAAAGCGTAGAGCCAAAAACTAACAAAATTAACTTAGTGTCCAAGACTAGAAAAGACCCAAAATAGTTGCTACCCCACTAAGGGGGAAACCAACATCAAGAGACTAAATGAGAATCCTTATTAAACCACAATGTTTATGAAAAAAAGAAAATTAAAATAAAATTAGACTCAAAGAGATACATATTCATAGCCTTGAGGGCCACCTAGAATAGAGATGACCAAAATGAGAATGTAAGAAACCTAAGCATCATGATCAAAATATGTACGGAGGATGATATGCTATTCCTCAACCTTACATGGCAGAGGAATTAGGGAGCTAGGAAGAGAATCCATCTCAACATTTGCTATCCTTCATTCCATATTAAGAATAATATCTCTAAGATAATCTAGCATGTGTAGGAGATTAACCTAGGAATTTCTCCTATCAACCATAATTTTTCCTCACAAATTCTTGACATGCCAATAGGCCAACAATATGTGGATAGTTATTTTGGAAGCCTTTTGAATTGCTAGTCAAGAACCCAATATGTAATGGCATCCATGACATATCATAGCCAATGATATCCATTTCACAACAAAGTTCTTCTTCAATGAGACAAGTTTCCTGCTAAACTTTTGGGGGCATGGATGCATGGAATTTGTGAGATGAAAAATATCCTTGCAAGCATGCCCAAGATCCCCTAGAAGAAACCACAACCATTATTTCCATGTTGAAAACAAGATTTCTAATGTGTCATGGTAGGAAGAGATAACAACATATTACATCGACCGGGACTAAGATGGGAGGGGAGCTACATGAGACCACCATGAAAGGGAGAGGTCATGATAATTTTCTAGCCAAGATACACTACCATTGTAGTCAACAACAACCTTTCTCCAACAAACAAATTGCACGATAGAGGGGGAAAACTCAAAAATGTGAATGGGAGAATCGATCTCAAACATGGATAGTCTATCTTCCATGTCAAGCATAAGATCTCAAAACTAATGTAGCGTGTGTGGGAGATTGACCTAGGAATGTCTCCTATCAACCATAATTTTTCCTAGTATTATCTTGACATGCTAATATAAGTCAACATTATGCAAATAGTGATTATATCGACCTCATGAATTACCTTCCAGGAACCCGAGATTCAATGGTCGTTGTGATGTTTGAATTGAGAATGACCTACCCTTCACAACAAATTTGTTCTTCCATGAGCTACATTTCCTCCTTATTCTCTAGGGCATGCTTCCATGGAAGCTATGAATTTAATACTCTCCTCATAAGTCTGCCCAACATCCCCTACAAGCAACCATGACTGTTGTTTCCATGTTTTCAATGAGCTCTCTAACTCACCATGGTAGTCAAACGTAGCAAGATGTTACGTGTATCAGAACTGATATGGGAGGGGAGTCGCATGAATTTACCTTGAAAGAGAGAGGCGATGATAATTTGTGAGTCAAGATACGCTAGCATCGTACTCGTGACCAAACTCTATCCAATGAAAAAATACGACGATAAAGGGGAGAATCTCAATAATGTGAACGGGAGGAAACCCACCCAGGCAGCTAGGCAAGAGTCCAGGAGCCTAGTGAGCGAGGACAAGACTAGGAGGAGACAATGGAGGAGGAAACAAAACTCAACCGACCAACCACATCTAAGGAATATAAAGGAGTGCTCATTGTTTCCATGGAACTCTATACAAAACATTTTGTAAGGGGACCTAACCTAATATCTAAGAAGGCAATGTCTTATAAACATACCTTTACCAGATGGCATCCACAATGAATGACAATGAGAAGGCATTTCGAGTGCAAGCCCCTTTGAATTCACCACATGACACCCCATCAAGATATTTTATGAGCAATCTTATTTCAAATAAATAAAAAAATTAAATTTGAAGAATATATTCTGCATATTTTTTTTTCTAAAAATAAATTTATTTTATTTTCCAATTTTTAAAAACAAAATTTAACAGCTAAAAAATAACAAAATTTTCAATAATTATAGCATTCAATTTCAACCAACATAACTACAAAACTAATCACTAACATAACTACAACGCTAATCACTAGTTATTTAGGTATACCTCTTATGTATTGAATGTTGGTAAATTAATTTTTTTTTTAATCTAAATCTTTATCTTACCATCATAAGATATTGACATTTTTTTTCTTTCCCACTCCATAAACTTATAAAATTTTAATTTTTTTTTTTTTTTTTTTTTTCTCGGTAAAACTAGCTAGTCTGTTATATTATATTTACAGTAAAATGTTTATAAGAAGTGAAGCAGGACTTCCATGGCTGCCAGTGGTGCCTTGGGTAACTTAGCTTTGACTCAAAAAGCTCCCACGCAGGGGTAGCATCAACAGGACTTCCAAAATTCCTCCAAAAAAGACTGACTGAGACAGGAAAGCAATTCAATTTGCCCGTCAACAGACCATGACATATTGAATTAAACATGAGCATGACTACCCACGCAGGGGCGTTCTTCATAACCAGACTGAGGACTGATACAGACAAGACAGACTGAGACAAAACTCGACCAAAACAAACTGGACAGAATAAGAAACTGTAAGTGAACAGACATAATGCTAACCCGTACCCATTGACCCACAACAAACAAAATCCTGGACCCGAGCTGAGAGGAAATGACAGGTGCTGGAGCGCACGTAGGAGGGTCATTCAGCGTCAGGACTTTTCTCCTCCACAATGGTGCACCATTCCTGACCCTCAGGGATTCCTTCCCACATGGCGGCCCATTTGTCCTGTGCTGAGCCTTGAGATTCCTTCGCCTGGCGGAGAGAGGGAGCGAGCATAATCTCCTTCCCTGAGGTGCCCTCCCCACTTGGTGGTAGCAGCTCAGGGCCCTCCTTTCCAGAGCCCTCTAGGGGTGGTTCCACCATTCCTCGAGGCGACCCTCCTTCATTCCCTTCCGGAGCTTGAGTAAAAAGCAATGAGTATTAATTCCTGGATTATCCTTGGAGTTGCCCAGGGTGAACACCACCGAGCCAAATGCTGGGAGGACTGGCTCCCCTTTGCTCGAGCTGCCAACCTCCATGTATTGCCCAGCTTGGAGTGGCTTAACCCCTGCCCTCCTATAGCAATAGCAGCAACAGCAATGATGGTGCTCCCTCTCTGTCGATGGGCGCGAGGATGAGCCTCGTCCAGATCCCCTCCTGCAAGGTTGCCGTTGTTGTAGCCTCGCCATGGGCAGTTCTCCTTCTCCCTTGATAGCTTTGGGCGATTTGTGAGGCCAACCACAAGGCACAATTCACCACCAGAACCTCCGAAGCGCCACCACAACCTTTGAATTTGCCACAAGAACCTCTGAATTCGCCACCAGAACCTTTGAATTCGCCCCCAGCACCTCTGAATTTGCCACCAGAACCTCTGAATTCGCCACCAAAACCTCTGAATTCACCCCCAAAACCTCTGAATTTTCCACCAGAACCTTTGAAATGCTCTCAAATTTCTGCTTTCCCTCAGAACAGGAACCTGAATTGGAGCGTCGAGAAGCCCAGATGGCAGATTGAGGTGGTGGGATAACCTCCCTCCTTCGAGTCTGCCTCTGCGTCGAATGTCTCTGCAATCGTAGTTCCTTAACTCCACCAAAACGATGAACTGATATTTGCACCTCGATGCCTTTATAACCCTCCACATCCCCTCGTTCGAAGCGGACCATAACTGCAGCCATCTCTTCACTCTGCTCGGCATAAACTGCGCAGGATTAAGCATTTGACGGCTAAGTCCATCCATCATTTAAGTGAGCACGGGGCGGCACATGGTGGACATGTGGCTCGGCCCTTCGAGACGTGCCATCACCCGAAACCGGGGGTTCAGTATCTCTGTGAAGGAGATTCTTACATTCCTGAGTCTGTTGATTGCTGGGGATGATGTCCAAGTTTCCTGCTTGGAAAGGATGGTGGCTTTCTACCCCAATATTGGCTAGGAGATCAGCTACCTTATTGCCTTCTCTTCTGGAGTGATGAAAGGAGAGGGCTCTGTGGTTATGTAGCTCATGAGCAATGTTGTTTAGCCTTGCTTCTAGCCTCCAACTGTCGGCTACTTTTCTGGTTTGAGAGCCATTCTGAATGTGGGTGACCATGCTGATGATGACCTAGGAATCGCCTTCCACTATCAGTGGTTGAAGATTCTTGCGTCTGGCGACTAAGAGCCCTTGCCAGAGCCCCTCCAACTCCGCCGAGTTATTGGTGTCCCACCCTATATTGCCGAAGTAGATCTGCAGGGGGTTGCCATTGTGATTATGAATGATACCACCATAACCTGCTGGCCCAGGGTTGCCTTTAGAGGCTCCGTCGAAATTAAGTTTGTATGAGTTGGTGGGTGGGGCATTCCATTTTCTGACCTCCTTGTCATTACCTTTCGTCGTCCGCTGAGTGGCATTCCCTTGTGGCAGCTCTATCTTCGAGTTGTCCAGGATGTTTTTCTCGTTGTCTTTAGTAGGGAGGCCTTCCTTAGTCCATGATTTCAGAAGCATGGTCTCTTTGAGGTTGCCATGCAGTTTGTTCCAAATTTCCTCAATGGGCGAGCTCTGATTTTGAATATGCGCCTATTCCTTTCTTTCCAGATGTTCCATATTACTGTGCCTGGGATTATATTCCACATGTAGTTAAGGATCGCACAGTCATAGGGGCTTTTTGGCCACTGACGGATGGTATCTATGATGTCTCTAGGTCCTCTGCATCCTCTTTGACATTTGAAGCCAACCTGATCCCATAGCTTGTTGGCGATTGGGCATGTGTCCAGAAGGTACTGTAAGGTTTCCTCATTTTTAAAGCAGTTGTGGTATATTGAGGGCCCATGGAAATTGCGTCTCCTTAGCTTGTCCCAGGTGAGAATATTTTTATGTCCAACCATCCAGAGGAAATGTGATATTTTGGGCGAGGATTTGAAGCTCCAAATTCGCTCCCATAGAGGGTCCGGTCTGGTGGTGGAGTCGCCTATGAGATTATAGGCTTCAGAACTGGAGTATGATCCTTCGGGGAGGTAACCCCATCTGAGGATATCCTCGCTGTTCTCAAACCGGATGCTTCTCTTTTTTAACTCGTCTTCAAGTGCTGCTGCCTCCTGAATGCTTGTGATTGTGGTTATTTGATTGCTCAGTCACCATTTTCTGAATCCATTTACCATGTCCTGTTCCCAGAATTGATGGACGGTTGCATGCTGCTGCTCCTGTCTATTCGGAATGATCATTGGAGGAAGAACACTTGAAAGTTTGGGCTGTTGGTTCCATGCATCCTTCCAAAATATGGTGTTGTGACCGTTTCGTATTTCCCAGAAGCTGTGCTTCTGGATGAGCTGATGATGTTGCTTGGCTGCATTCCAAATAAGTGATCCATTGATTGTGAGCTTGAATCTTATGAGCTCTGCTTGGGGCATATTGTTGGTGTATTTGGCTGTCCATATTTTGGCCCATAACTTGTCTGGATTAGTTAACCATTTCCACCAGATTTTGGCATTCATGATGGTGTTGCTGCTCTCTGGATCTCTGAGCCCTGTGCCTCGTTTGTTTTTGGGCTTGCACATAGTGTCCCATTTCACTAGTGCCCATTTGCGATTAGTGGCTGAGCTTCCCCATAAAAAGTCCCGCTGAAGGTTTCTCAATCTTTTTAAAACCCATTTTGGAGCTGCAAGGATAGAGAATAGATAGAGAGGCATGGCTTGGAGAATGGACTTAATAAGCACAACACGACTAGCTAGATTGAGGGAGCGGTGAGTCCATAAGTTTAGTTTTGAATCAAGCTTCTCAAGAAGAGATCACCAGGCATGCTGCTTAATGGCCGAGGCAGTAAGGGGAGCACCAAGGTAGGTGGAGGGGAGGGAGGCGGATTGAAAACCAAGGATACGGGTGATGGCGGATTTAACAGGTGGAGGGGTGTGGAAGAAGAAAATTTGAGACATGGAGTTATTGACATGAGTGCCAGAGGCTTCTGAGAAGTCATTGAGCAGGGATTTCAGGCGAGAGGCTTCCTGAGCTGAGGGGTAGCCATAGAGCATGGTGCCATTGACAAATTGTTGATGAGAGGAGGCTGGGGAGTTGTGGATGGAGATTCCTCTAAGCTGATTAGATTGGAGGGCCTGCTTGGTGTGTCTGCCAAGACCCTCAGCCATAATAACAAAAAGGAAGGGGGAGAGGGGGTCCCCTTGTCTAATGCCTCTGGAGGGTTTGAAGGGGTGGGAGGGAAGACCATTGACAAGGAGGGAAAAATGAGAGGAGGTGATAAGACTCATGATCCAGCGAACCCAGGTGGAACAGAAGCCAAAAGCTTTCAACATATGTTGAATGTAAGACTAGCTGAGCTTGTCGAAAGCTTTGGAGAGATCGAGTTTGAGTAACATTCCAGCTTGCTTAGATTGCTTGAGGGAATGGATGATTCATGAGTAAGAACGATGCCATCCATAATCTGTCTGCCCTCGACATAACCCCATTGCTCCGGAGAGATGAGCATGGGTACAAGGGGTTTTAATCTATTAGCAATTACTTTGGAGATGACTTTATAGAGGACATTGTAGAGAGCGATGGGTCTGAATTTCTCAGGAGTTATGGAGTTCTCCTCTTTGGGGATGAGGGTGATAAAAGTGGAGTTAAGGGATGGGAGCAGCTAGCGTAATTCTCTGGACTCCTCTACAACTTGCCAGACCTCCTCTTTAATTAAGTCCCAGAAAGCATGAAAAAACGTGGTAGTGAAACCGTCTGGTCCAGGGGCCTTACCTTCCTTGAGCTGCGCCATCGCCTCGTCTACCTACTGGGCTTGTATTGGGCTCATTAGTAACTCATTGTGCTCCTCTGTAACCAACTTGGGGATATTGCTGGTGATTCTTCCAATCGCCCTTTGCCGATCCACCGCCTGCTCTTGGTGTACCTGCTGAAAGTGATTGAGAAGGACTTCTTCTATTTTCTCATGCTCCTCAACTTTTACCCCCTCTTGGTTTTGGATAAAAGGAATCTTATTGTGCATCCGCCTCTGCACTGTAGTTCGATGGAAGAACTTGGTGTTACGCTCCCCTTCTTTTAGCCATCGGATCCGTGATTTTTGCCTCCACTAAATTTCTTCTTGCTTCCTTATTTCTTCAAGATGGTTGTTTATGTGCCGTTCTCTGTCTAAGGTTGCCTCTATATGCCCTGCATTTATTATTTCCTCATGGAGATCCTTCAGCTCCTTATTGAGCTCCTGTTGTGCCTCAAAAATATTGTCGAAGGTCTCTCGATTCCAGCGTTTTAGGTGGCTCTTTAGAAAGCGTAGTTTTTGCTGTAGCTGGAACATTTTTGAGCCTTCTAGCGGGATGAAGGAGGCCCATGTGGTTCTGACGAAGTCCTTGAATGCTGGATGCGTTAGCCAAAATCCCTCAAACCGGAAGGGCCTTTTGGTTTTATTTCCTGGTCGCTGCCAATGCAGAGCTATTGGCCAGTGATTCGACCCTGAGTGGGCCAAGATTTCTGCAGTAAGATCACCTCCGAGATGTACCGCGTTAACCGAAATCAGGAAGCGATCTAGTTTAGAGGCGATCTGAAGCTTGCCTCCTCTCCGATTTCTCCAGGTGAAGGTGCCATTGCAGAATGGCATGTTTATGAGAGAGGCATTGTGGATGAAGTCCTTGAAGCGATCTACTTCAGGTTCCAGTCTGGATCTGCCTCCTATCTTGTCCTCTATTTTGGTAATCATGTTGAAGTGCCCTGCAGCGATCTAGAGTGGATGCTGCCTGTTTCTGCTTAGCGCTTCAATGGTGTCGAGGAGCCCTTTTTTACTCCCAGCGTCCTGCGGGAAATACACGTTGGATAGGTTCCCATGTATGTTGGTGCCGAGAATGTGGAAGGCTGCTTGGATGAGATGATGAGAGGCGTGGAAGTTAGTGAGCGTTATTGCCTTGGTGTTCCATGCTATGGCAAGCCCCCCAAAGGCTCCCGTGGCGTCCACAGCCACTGATCTGCATCCTGGCCAGGCCTTTGAGAGAATGCAGCCCAGCGTGGTGCTGTTGCATTTCGTTTCTTGGAGGAAACACATATGTGGTTTTTCCATCTTGATCATGTTTTTTAACATTCTAGATTTTCCTGGGCTGTTGAGCCCTCTTACATTCCATGATACAAGCTTCATGATTTAACTATTTTGGGTAGGGTTGTAGTACTTCGTCAGCTTTGCGTATCTACCAGAATCTACCAGGATTTTTCCGATCTCTATTGTTCTCTGGAGATCTGTCTTCCTTCCTCTTTTTTTGGTGTCCTTTGGACGCGGACTGCCATCCCAGGTGCTGCCAGGTTGAATGCCCAGCTGGTGTTGGTGGAACGCTCTGGAGATGACCACTTCCAACTTATCTATATCCGACTCGGAGATTTTTTCATATGCTTTTTTTTGGCAACATAGCTCCAGTTCTATGATATCCAGGCCATTTAGATCTATGCTCTCTGGTTCTTCCTCCATATTTTGCACCTGACTGGTATCCTCCTGATGAGCTTCTGAATTCTATGGGGCGATCAACTTCCCATCCACCTCCATTTCCTTGAGAAACTCCGTTGAGTTTTCCTGATGCCTGCTTAGGATGGTTGGGATGATAATGGGAGATTTAGACTTGGGAGGGGGGCTGAATGGAGGGGGGTGGGTGGAAGAGGAAGGGCGGGCAGGAATACTGTCATTATTAAGGGGTTGATCATCTGAGAGATTGCCCAGGGACTCAAAGCTATTCTTGGAAGCAGGATTTTGGGGCTTGGAAGGCTGGGGTTTGGGCCCATTCTGAGGCTTTTTATGCGAGCGCTTTCTGTTCGTGACTTTGGTAAAGCCGTCTTGAGATGGGGCTTCAGAGGATTTAGGAGAGCTGGCTTTGACATTGAGGGGGCAATCCCGGAACAAATGCCCTAGTGCATGGCATCTCCTGCACCTGAAGGGCACATGCTCATAATCGAGAGGCTGGATCCACTCCTCATCGCGATGGGCAAGGGTAACTGACTCAGGAAGCGCCTCATTCAGTCTAATGAATACACATATTCGAGCGTATGAAATAAACTTACGGTTTTTTGTTTCTTCCGCTGCCCTGATGTATCGTCCCACTCCATTTCCTATGCTCATTAGACATTTTTCTTCCCAGTATTCATCCGGGAGTGAATAAAGTCTGATCCATACAGGCGCCCATGTGAGATCTTCTTTGTCAGGGCTAAATCTGGGCTTCCAATCCCTGATGTAGAGACCTGCCGAGTTAAAGAAATACGGCCCTCCTCCCAGGATCCTGTATTTGTCTTCCAGACAGAAGAAGATGGCGGTGAAGAAGCCCTTCGGCCCCAGCTGGAGAGTGAAATCTCCCTTTGGCTTCCATTTAGCTGCAATCCAACCATTTAAGGCCTGTTCGGTTGGCCAAAACCCTATGAACTTTCCAATGATTGCATGGTCCTTCATAAACTCTATCCTGCTATCGATTATGTCTCCAGGCAGTTCTATTCTCGGCCTTTCCTTGGCTACCGGACGACAGGTGGAAGAGGTAACCTTCGGGCTGTCCTCCCGCGTTTCTTGTGCTTCTGGCTGATTACTGTCATTGCCTTGTTGCTGCTTCCCTGAGTTGAGAAAATCCGGATCAACCGACCCAAAAATGACCTCAGGTCCGCTTTGGTTGGCGTGAGGGCGGAGGGGGGCTTTTGACGACCCCCTTGAGGCGGATTCATGCTTGTCACTGATTCCCGTCGTTGTCGGCTGCATAGAGATTTGGTCATGAAAAGAGTCTGCCTGATCCGCTGTGCTGTCTAGCGCGTCGAGTTTTTTCCGCGTCTCAGAACCCTAGTTCAAAAGAACGCTCGATCGCTCCAGATCCATAGAAATCAAAATACCTATAAAAATTTTAAATGTTAACTAATATATATTTTAGATATTAATTACCTTCCCTCCTTAAATCCATATTTACATTTTTTGCACTTAATACAGCTATAAAATTAACATACACATTAAAATGTTTGGCGATGAACTTCACTTTAAATATCCTTTTTAACGGGCAAGGAGAGTTAATTGGACCTCCTATATATGTCATTCCAAAACATTACACATTGAATATCCTCCGGAGGATAGTTTTATCCTGTCTCCCAGATATACTATTATCCATATGGACTTTGCGAATCCGTCCTTCCTTTGTTTTCATCATTTTGCAGCGAGTGGGTCATTTCAAGTTTAAAGCCATTTAAAAACTTCATAATACTCATAATAGCTGATTTCAAGGCCATCTACGTTCAATTGCACCACAAATTTCGGCTGACCTGCGGTGAAATTAACCAAAGCAGTTGCCAAAAAATAAGAAAGATACATTCAACTCATTAAGAATGAAATAAGAAAGAAACATACATTCAACTCATTAAGAATATAGATTAGAAGTTAATTTTCAATTAAGTTTCGAAGTTTATTTTAAGTCTAGTGTAAGGATGTTCACTCATCGAAAAAAGTTATGTTTATCAAAATAAAAAATTAAAAAAAAAATAATTATATAAAATATTTAAATAATATCTACTCATTGAAAAAAATTACAGTTAAATAAACTGAATCCTTTACAATGGAATAAATGGAATCCCTGTGAAACTCAGATTAAATCCATATTTAAATCCACTCATATTAAATCTATATTTAAAACAAATCTATCCGGGTTATCTCATGATTTTTAAGATAAACTTGTTCGCCTTAATCTTCTTCTCCTTTTCTTTGATTGTATCAAGTTTCGGTCTCCAGCGTTGGCCTCTGCACTTAATCAACTGAGTATACTCTTTCTGTAATTCAGGGGTATTGCAGAGCCGACCCGGCTCATAGACTGCAGAAATACCGCCCACTGAATGGCCGCCTTCATAAGCGTTAAGCGTTCTGTCTTCCATAAGCTTTGAAATAAACTCAGGGCAGACTCGGATCCGAAGGCCTCCACCAACGTCACTTTTCTGTATCTCAAACGGCTTGCAGAAAACAGAAGCACGTTCGATACTGCGAAGCGAAGCTGAGCGGTGAGCAGTGGAAGTAGGTGAAGCTTTTGTGGGTGGGGGTGTCCATATTAAGGAAGCCAGCGATAGGAGAGATATGGGAGAATGAAAGAAGTCTTGGGGCAGAAGGAAGTACTTGTTGCCCAACTTCAATTCGTCATATGGAGAAAGATTAGCCGTCTTCTGCCCGATGTAGAATGAATCGGAGTGACAGACTAAACATTGAGGATATTCTTCAATAATCTGAGAGGCGCAGAGGGGTTTATGAAAGATTTGAACTGTGCCATCTGAACAAACTAGCTGGATGGTTTTCTCTTTGTCCTTCGTGCTCGTTCCCACCGAAGAGCAGGACGCCAAATTGCCCATACTTTTTCCTTTTCCTTATTATCAAGAACCAGATTAAAGAATGGATATAACAAGAAGGAACGCTAAATAATGTGTAGAACAGAAAAGAGACCCGGATTGCATATATAAGATTAAAAGTTGAGCAGTCAAACAGCCCTCATCCTTTGACGACGCACGATCTGTCATTCGCGCTGTCAAAACTTTATCTAGTCCAATTTCTTCGGGGAGAGCGAGAACGTGGGATTGACTTTTACGTAGAGTAGTTCTTTTCATTGAATTTTATAAAGTTGCCCCCAGTTTTGGTCACAGAATAGATAAAACAAGGCTCGGCCGGCGTCGAATGTTCATGGATGGAGAAAGCATGCGATTATTGATTTGACTGTAGACATTCAAAGAATTTGATGGCTGTTCACAGGTTGGCATTGACAAAATTCAAACTAATCAGTATATAGAGATTAGGCCACAATTGGTTTCCCACTTAAACCTAAAATATTATAAATCTAATCCATCTTAATAAAACATTATGAATATAATTAATTGTGTATCAATGCGTGATGGATGAGGAAAGTGGACCCTCGTTGAGTATATGACTCCAAATACTTGTGGGGATTTTACCGGGTCTTGCTTTGGAAAAGTATGTAACAAAGTTACTCGCGAGCTTTGGAATTATAATGTGAGGGGAGCAAGTTGGCTTATTAGATTATAAAATCCCACACGTAAGCAAGCACGTGGAAGCAAGACTTAGGAGACCATGATTTTATTTTGATTCCGTGACTTCAATAATTGCGATTACTTTTCAAATTAATTTTAATACGTTACATAATACTAAAGTTCAATTATATAGCTTTAAAAGAGGTGTTATTGTAAGCTATGGGTTACTTATTTGATTTAATATTATTGGCTATTTGAAATTAGTTTGCATTTACAAATGTAAATTTCTTTTAATATAGGATAGATTTGGAGTTTTTCTATAATTATATGCTGAATACATGAGGAAAGGGATGTATTTTAGGTTGAATTTATGACGAAATGTATATATTTATCTATTATAAAAATGTTTAAAATAATTTTTATTTTTTTGAAATTTTTAATTCTATTAAGTCCACGACTTGTTTTTGTTGATTTTAATGCGACAATATCTAAAATGATATAGGGTGAAGCTTTTATCTATTTAAGTAAAAGAGATATTAGTAGTCTTCATATATAAAAAGAGGACATTGAGGTGGATTTTGATCTACTATGTATATGTATGTCACAAAATTATAAACATAGTCTTTATATAGTGTATTATACATTCAACCACTACTTCATGATGTGCTCATGCCTTAAGGGATAGACCCTTATAGAATTGAACCTTGCTAAAGAGTGAAAAAATCCCAACTTTTCAACCACTAAATCCATCCCAATTAGATTGCTTTCAATTACTTGATATATAAAGTTGATATTTAGATATGTATTTAAAGTTAATATTGAAATATTTTATTTACAACTTACATCAAAATACTTTCTATTATTAATATTTTTTAAAATACCATGTTTCAATTTGTAGTAATTCGACTTCCTCTTTATATCATTAAAATACTTTTTATTATTAATATCGACTTCCTGCTCATATGAAGAAGTAGAAAGTACGTATCATCATCAGAATACTATTTTTTTTACTTTCTATTACTTTATTGCTCTTTATATATGTAAAATTGAAATGTGTTTTTGGCTATAAATATTTTTTTAAATGTTGTCAGCCCCATTTTAAACATCTAAAAGATTACACATCTCCCTCATACTCTAGCTATAAAAAAATCTTTGAACATAACTAAACATATCAGGATTATTTTATTTATTAGAAATGACATAGTTATTTGGCTACATTCATATGTGAAGATTTCTAAAAAATGATAAGTGTGGTTGGTTATTTCTATTTGATCATGTACATTTATTTAGTTTAATAGACAAAAGTTTCCCTCAAAAAAAGTTTTGAGCTACCTCTACTTACTAAATAATTCACAAATGGAATAGGCTTTGAGTTTATATTAGATATTTTAGACATAGAAATTCATAAAAAAAAAGAAAAATTCAAATGGTTGACACTAATACATGTTCTATTTCCAAAATATTTTAAAATTTACAATTGAAATAAAGATAATTCCTAAAAAGTATTAATTTACCCTAAAAAAATATTATTAAAAAAATTATTTACAAATATCAGTGGAGATCCATTTGAATTTTGGATTAATTATGCATCAATAAATTGAATATACATATATGTTGCGTTAGAAATAATTAAGAAATAATATCATTGATAGGAGAAATAATCTAATTAGAAAATTTGTAGGCTTCGAAGAGCACGTTATCATATTTTTTTAGGAGTTAATTGTTGTCTAAATTTTCCTATCAATTGTAATGCATTGTTGAGTAATATATCATCAAAGGATTTTTTTAGATTGATTGGTTTCTAGCTATGTTTTCTTTGATTTGATATTAGCACTGGAGGTGAGAAAGGCACAAGAAGAAGAGTGACAACATGACAACCATTGTGAGGAGAGTGATAATGTGAATTGAGCATTGTGTAATATTTTAAGTCGGTTCATGTAGATGATGTTTGGAAGTGGTGTTTAGTATTGGTGTGTTCATTATACATCGAGTTGGATTGAGAAATTCTTTATTGGTGGAGTGATCCATAAAATAATATTTTGGTTGGGAGAGAGATATGCGTGATTGTATGGAGAACTGAGCCATGAATTTGCTGGAGAATCTAATTCCAATCACCTGTTAGGTGTCAAAATTTTGCATCCAAGTGTCGCAGTTCAGCTTCAGTTAGTCTAGTTTCTCTCTAGTCATTTATCACTGATGTTTCTAATGCAATCCTATTTAATAGATTTGTAATATTGAGAACAACAACTCTCTACTCCACAATTTTCAAAAATTTTCATGGTATCAGAGCACCAAGTTGCATAAGTCTCCATAGAGAGCATCGCTTCAAATTTTTTCGGGCTCACAAAGAAGAAGCAAGGGTCATGAGAGGCCAAGGAGAAAGTGTGAATTCATTTTCTATGTAGGTCACCATAAGCCATTTTATTAAAAATGTACATTTGAGACAATTATCTCCCTCTCTCTCTCTCTCTCACTCTCACTATATATATGTGTGTTTGTGTGTCTGTTGGGGGGGGGTGGGGAGGGGGCACATGTTCTATGCATTGAAATTTGTGCTTATTCGATGTTTTACATTGCTAAGTTGAATTTGAAACTTTGAAATGAGAACTTTGACATGTTGTATTTTTAAGTTGTTTTAATTTTGTTTTTAAAGACATGTAATTTAGGAAGATTCCTAGTGATACATGTAGTTGATGGTCCCAAACAAATTGCAAAAAGGTTCATTCCTTATGGCACACTTCTCCAAGTGTATACCAAATACAAAAATCACTTTATTGAAATAATTAATGTAATATAGATATGTTTTTTTTTTATCTTTAAGTATATATTGAATCACTTAATAAATTCAAACCCTTGTTATATCAAATCAGCATGAGTGATAAATCTTGGAAATTACCTAATCATGAATACAACGCAAGAAGAAAAATGAATTTTACAATCACACAAATTTGGATCAAAACTTGTATCATCACCACCATACTAGTGGGTGTCACATTCATGATGGGATAATTCATTGATGAATTTTTTTTTAATGATGAATTGAGTTTATTCTAGGCATTCTTTTTTAATTCTATGCTTTGAATCTTGTTACTATAGTAGGGTGGCATAATAAATATGTTTGGGGTGTGGGGAAGGATGACATACGCTTGTCTAATTATGTCATCCAGAATGAGATTTCTAGGATTGAATTGTAAAGTATTATATTTTAACTGTGTAATTTATTGTGGAAAAAGAAATTAAGAGTGTTGCTTGAAGAAGAGAAAATTGGAAAATCCTCCACAGTTTGGTTTTGAATTCGACATTTCAATTCCATACTAGGACTCATCATCGGGATAACATGTTTGAGAGAATAAGGAGAAAGGAACAAGTATAAATTAAAAGAAGGAAAAGAGGAAAAAAATAAAAGCTAACAAAGAAAAAACAAACCCTAACAAGCTTAAAACATCTTATCTTGATGATGAGCCCTGGTATGGACTTGAAATGTTGACTTCAAAAGAAAATTGTTGGCTTTGTAGTTTTAAGCCTGTTAGGGTTGTTTTTTTCTTTGTAGGATTTTAGTTTTTTCCTCTTTTCCTTCTTTTTATTTATACTTCTACCCTTTGCCTTCTTCTCTCAAACATCTTAACCTGATGATGGGTCCTTATATGGAATTAAATCCAACTTCAAAATAAAATTGGTGGCTTCTTAGTTTTAAGATTTTTAGGGTTTGTTTTTTTATTTTTCGAATTTTATTCTTTTTTATTTTCCTTATTTTTATTCATACTTCTTCCCTTTTCGTTTTTATCTCAAACTTATTTTTTTGATGATGGGTCCTCGTATGGACTTGAAACGTCAACATCAACATAAAATCATTGGATTTTTAGTTTTAAACCTGTTAGGTTTTTGTTCTTTGTCCGATTTTATTTTTTTCCTCTTTTCCTTATTTATATTTATACTTCTTACCTTTGTCTTATTTTGTCAAACATATTTTCCTAATGATGGGTGCTAGTATATATTTGGAACATCAACTTGAAAATCAAACTTTTGGCTTCTTAGTTTTAAGCTTGTTAGGGTTTGTTTTTTCTTTGTTTCATTTTATTTTTTTCATCTTTTCCTTATTTTTATTTTTATATCTTACCTTCACCACCTTTTCTCAAACATGTTATCCTAATGATGGGTCCTAGTATGGACTTGAAACATTGACTTCAAAAATCAAATTTTTGGCTTCTTAGTTTTAAGTCTTTTACGTTTTTTTTATTTTTGTCAGTTTTTTTCCCCTTTTTTCTTTCTTTTCATTTATACCTCTTCCCTTCACCTTCTTTTCTCAAACATATTGTCCCGATGGTGGTTCTTGGTATGGACTTGAAACATCGACTTCAAAATCAAACTATTGGCTTCTTAGTTTTAAGCTTCTTAGGGTTTCTTTTTTCTTTCTTAGTTTTTATTTTCCTCTTTTACTTCTTTTTATTCATACTTCTTCCATTTTCCTTCTTCTCTCAAACATGTTGTCTTGATGATCGGTCCAGGTATGGACTTGAAACATCGACATGAAAATCAAATTGTTGCCTTCTTAGTTTTATGCTTGTTAACATTTGTTTGTTCTTTGTCGACTTCTTTTCCTCTTTTCCTACTTTTTATTTATAATTCTTCCATTCACCTTCTCCTCTCAAACATCTTGTCTCAGTATGATAATATGTTTGACAAGGAAGAATTATAGGTCTCTGCTCTTTACTCAAAATAGATCCAATTGCTGCGCCACTAACATCAATCTCAACTTGGAAAGTTTTATCAAAGTTTGGCAAAGGCTAATAGGTTTCTCCACGATCTTGTTTTTCAACATCTTGAAGTTTCGATTTTTTGCCTTTGTCTGCTTAAATGGATGGTTATTTTCCTTTATTATTTGAACTATCGATGCACAAATCTAACTAAAAAAATTTATAAACTTCCTGTAAAAACTTGCAAGACCATGAAAACTCCTTACCTTGAATATGCTTCTTGGAGTCGGCCAATCCACAATTGCTTGGATCTTTCTGGGTCCATCTTCAAACCTTCCTCTGAGACCACAAATCCTAGGTAAGCAAGCTCCTTCTACATAAAACTACACTTCTTCATATTTATCAGCAATTTCTCCTTCTACAAAGTATTTAAAACCAGTTTAAGATGCTCCAAATTCTCTTCCTTACTCTAACTGAAAATTAGAATGTCATCAAGATAAACTATCATGAATTTTCCAGCATACTCCTTTAACACCTCGTTCATCAGTCTCATAAATGTACTTGGTGCATTAGTGAGCCCAAAAGGCATCACTAACAACTCATACAACCCACTGTTGGTCTTAAATATAGTCTTCCTTTCATCTCCCTCTCTAATCCTTATTTGATGATATCCACTCTTCAGATGTATTTTGGAAAAATACTTTCACTGAATCGAACAATCCATCAAATCATCCATACGTGGTAAGGGAAATCTATACCTGATAGTGATATTGTTTATTGGTCTGGAGTTTGTACACATGCGCCATTCACCAGTTTTCTTCAGATTGAGTACTACTGGTACCGTGCATAGACTTAAGCTTTCT
The DNA here is from genome assembly GCA_000404065.3 of Pinus taeda. Taxonomy (NCBI): domain Eukaryota; kingdom Viridiplantae; phylum Streptophyta; class Pinopsida; order Pinales; family Pinaceae; genus Pinus; species Pinus taeda. Next base: position 19,723 of record APFE030960463.1, read on the forward strand.
TTGATTGGCCCTTTATCCAAAAATTCCTGTACCTGTCTCTCGACCTCTTCATTTTCTTGTGGAGTCATTTTGTATTCTTCTTTGTTCCACAAACTTGCACCAGGTATCAAATCGATATGGTGGTTGATACTTCTGATTGGCAGCAATGCACTTGGCAAGTCACCAACACTAATATTAGCATAATCATCTAAGAGACCTTTAAGTAAATTGTCTAGATTTGTAGAATTTAGAATTACCTTGGGTTTTCCCACAATAGAAAAACACATTTCTTTCTCCTTCTTAACTTCTTGCAACAACTCCTTTCCATTGACCAACAAAACACTATCTCCAGTTATTCCTTTGTCTGCTTTGTCCTTGAAAGGAAACAATGTGTGCTTATTCCTGTCCTTCCCTAAGGTATATGTATTCCTCTTGCCATCATGTATGGCCTTTATATCAAACTACCATGGTCTTCCCAATAATATATGGCACATGTCCATGGGCATCACGTCACAGAATATAAAATATTTATATGTCCCAATCTGTATCTCCACTCTGCACTGTTCTGTCACTAAGATTTGATGTCCTTTTTGAAGCCACGAAACTTTGTAAGGAGTAGGATGCGCTATCTTTGTTAATCCCAATTTATTAGCCATCTTTGTGGAAACAAGATTGTCAGTGCTCCCACTGTCAATCACAACCTTGCAGGATTTCCCTTTACACTTGCAAGTAGTCCTGAATAAACTCTTCCTCTGTGCTGGTTCATTTGCTTCTTTCTCTACCTTAAGCAACACTCTCTTCAATAATAAATATTCTCCTATCTCGAGTGGCTCCTCTTTCCTTATGACCTTTGGGTTTTCTTCCTTTGTCTCTGCTATATTCACATTCCTATGGGTTGTTGTTTTGTTGTGAGGAAAATTCCATTATCCATGTCCTAGTTCTCCACATACATAATAGAAAATTTCTTTTCCTCGGCCTCTACCTCTAGGCACAGATCATCTTCTACTGAAGTCTCCTCTCTGTGGTGCTCTCGTACTTAAGCTTCCTGCTTCATTCTGTGAATGTTGAAAGCTTAGTTTGGTAGTTCCTCTACCTCTTGCAGGAATTTTACCTCTATTCCTCTAGTTTTCCTTCCTCAACATCTTCTCCTCTCCCTTCAAATCTTCTTGATAGGCATATTTGGTTGTCTTCAGACTCGACAAAATGATTTCATCTTGTATGTCATATCTCAAGAAATTGATGTATCTGGCTACCTTTCCCATATTATCTTTAGCTTTTCCAGCTCTTATACTCAGTCTATAAAACTCGTTTGTGTACTCCTTGACAACCATTCCTTTCTACCTTAAGTTTTGTAACTATCTGAAAATATTCAACTGGTAATCCTTTGACATAAATTTTCTTTCTCAAATTTCCCCCCATTCTATCCCACCGCTTAATCTTGGGCTTTCCTTTCCTTTCTCTGGATTTTTGTAACTCATCCCACCAAATGGTTACATGTCCTTTCAATCTGGTAGCTGCAAATTTCACTTTCTTCTTATTTTTGACCTCCTCATAGTCAAAGTATTTACCTAATGAACCGATCCAATCCATCAAATCTTCCACATTAATATTTCCTTCATACAAAGGTACTTCTACCTTTGGTCTCCCACATAGTTTTGCCATTATGTTGAAAACTTTAGCTACTCGCTTTGTTCCTCTTCTTCTTCCTCAGAATATTTCGCGACAGGGCTAACATCCCCTTCATCAAGTGTTCTCCTCTGAGCAGCTTCCATTATCTACATCCTTGTATGAATATCTCGAATCTCATCCAACAAAACTGAATTGGCTACAGGCCTTCCCCGACCTATAGAAGCTCCTCTCCTAGGTGGCATATTTTGCTGCAATTCTTGAGAACATAACTCACTTTCTGGGCTCTGATACCAAATGATGTAGAACCAGTTTGGAAGACCACTATTGCCTACAAAAGTCTATTCACTAACACCTAAAATGAACACATAAAAACCATAACTAGATTTAAGCTATAGGTAGTTCATGGGGAGGACGATCCACATGAAAGAAGTCAGTTTTGAGGACTCTCTGGCCTCAGGAAATTCGATTCACACGACCCTGACAAACACATTATTAGTGTTTTACGCAAAAATGAAACAATTTTGGAAAAAGGCAGTGCTAATAGGGGAAGCACAACGTTAATTGACAAAATGTAGTGCTAGAAAGGGAAAAAAAACATAGGATCAAGCTCAAAAATACTATTTAACCAAATTTCTTTTGCATTTTCTTTTACTGGGTTTCCTTCATTGTCAAATTGTTGATATGATGGTAACTTTCACGATTTGATTGCCAATCCTGTAGATCATGTCTCATTAATTTCGTGGTTGTGTAGATGATTAGTTGCTACGTCTTGTGATTGAGCCAGATTTTGATCCTGTGTGTATGAGTTAGAGAAGGTAAGGGATATACAATTGAAGATTCATAGTGACACAATGTCTGACTATTATCAATAGCCCAACAACTACTCTATGATGAAACTCCACATAAAGCCTCTGATACCCCAAAAAAATAGAGTTTTATTGGTGAAAGTGTGTCTTATCCCATCTGGCCCTCGATGGCTTGATTTTTTTTCTCCCTATTCTATCTCTCTCTATCTCTCCTCACTTGAGATCATAATCAGAAAACCATATCACTAACTAACAACCCCCTTGCACAAATGAAGGAGTTTACTATTTTTAAAAACCAAATCGTATTCTAGCTTAATGATCTAATCTACCTGGCTTGATCTCCTTGCAGGGAGGATCAACTCGCCATTTATTCCTATTTAGTTTAGAAATCAATAAAAACTAACTTGTCACAATTAAAGCTTAATAAAATATTAATACATTTTTTTTTCCACTCCTTCTTAGCCACAACATGTGAACACACAATCACATTGTTGGCTAAATCTGGATGCTTCTGCATCACTCCCTCTCTCTCTCTCTCCTCTCTCCCTCCCTCTCTATCACGCCTCCATCCCTCGCTCAATGTTTTATTCACAACGGCACCTCCTCCCCTTCCTCCCCTATCTCTCTCTTTCTCTCTACCCTTAAATTTGTCTCTATCTCTCCCTCCTTCCCTCCCTCTCTCTCACTCCCTCCCCTCTAGCACTATTTCTATCTCACCCCTCTCTCTCTCTCTCTCTCTCTCTCTCTTTCCTTACCTCTCACTCTCTTTATCCCTCCTCCTCCCCCTTCATCTATTTTTATATCCGTCTCTCCCTCACTCAATTCATTCTTCATAACAACCCCACTTCAACTGTCTCTCTCTCTCTTTATTGTCCATCTCTATCTTTGGCTTCCTCCCTTTATCCTTATATATATCTCTCTTCCTCACTCCCTTCTTTCCTCTGATTGCTTCCCCCCCATGTCATATCTCTATTTTTCTCACTCTTCCTCTCTCTCTTCCTTCTCGACTCCCTCCCTCTCACTCTATTTCTCTTCCCCCTACTTTGAAGCTTGATGCCATAGGATGGGTGAAATTACTAGCTGACATGGATGACTCCTCCATGGCTCAATTAACTGACGGTGTACAGTTTTGGATGTGACACTATCAATATCTTTAATCTCTTCATGGCCTCAGCTAAGATCAAGCTCTTTTAGATCCCACTATCAACATTGAGATGTAGTGGGGTTCCCTTTACCCACATATATGAATGAAGAGGTGCTACCCTCCTCTATATCCTATAACTATTTTGGTTAGGCATTTGTGGTGGTGATGGGAGGACTAGTTTTTGCATCAATGATTTGTTTTCCTTTATTTTGTTCTGAATTGAAATCTACACCATATTCTACTTTTCCTTTTAGCCTAGGTAGCAAATGGGTGTTGTGAGAGACATTCATCATTGTTGTCATAATGGATTTTGTGTAGCTAACACACTTTCTAATGTAATTCAATTTCCCATTACTAATCCTTGCTTGTCACTTGGGTTGGCTATATCAAGGTTGGATACAAGGAAAATTTTAAGTATGTAAAATTATCTTGAAGTTTAAAAATATTGGCCAATATCACTAGTCCCTAATATGCAAACTATAAAATGTTTGTTGATGTATTTGTAAAATTATTCAAATTTATAATAATGTTATATATACTGTATATATAATGTTGGATTTTCAAGGTAAAATAATTTTATACTGTAAAATTTGGGTGAATCATTTTTATAAAAAATGGAAATTCACGAATCTTTTTTTTTTGGAAAAATCATGGAAACTTAGCGCAACTATGAATATTAGCCTCTAAAATTTTCCATGGAACTTGGATCTCCCTTCTTTGTCCCTTTCTCTGCAAGCTTTGACCACAATTTCTAATCTTATATCATGTTATTCTTGCAACCCAAACTCTCACTTATCTTCTTGCTTCAATTTCTACTCAATTTTTATATCAGATTGATAATCAACTCTCAATAAGGAGATGTCCAGGAAATCTATCTTCATTTTGATATACTTATGCCAGCCACTATGAAATTTCAAAACTAGGTGTCTCTAGAGGTCTTTAATACCCATATTTAATCACAAGGTATCGAAATTGTCAATGCACTTTGACGTCATATGGTTTCTCTCATGTAATAGAGTTCTTTCTCTTGTGTACTGGTCATCACAACTCACTATAGGGTAGAATTCCTCCTTTAGGACATCAAGAAAACTTAGCCAAGTGGGTCCTGTAATGAATATCACATACTTTACTTTGATGTGTCTCTCGTAGTAACCTTCTCATCAGTATTTGACATGGGGAAGGGATATTAATATTTTGAAGGAAATATTGTCATTTAAAAAATAGATAGCGAGAGGAAAAACCTTTCAATAAATTTAACAATTTCTGTTGACACCTAATCCGAAACGGATGGGTGAACCGGACAGTCATCCAGAAGATGAGCTGATCCGTTTTATTTGTATATATATATGTAGATTACCTAATGAATAACATCTCAGTTTTCTCTCGCTCATTAAGCCTGGAGTTACCCTGGCCTGACATGGTATCAGAGCACAGGGCCCAGAATAATTGTAACTCCTGACTGCTCAGTCTCTGACATAACTGAAGACTGTAGACTGCCTTCATTGAAAGGCCTGCCGCTGCCTTCCTGCCGCTGCCTTCATTGAAACGTATGACTGAAGACTGCATACCTGTTGGGTTTCTTCTGACAATCTGAAGACTTAACGCTGCTGTCCCTCTTACATTACCAATCCAAGAGGTAACGCACTGCCTTTTTTTTTAATGGTTAAAGTCGAAGAACTGTTTGCACAGTTTTTCATTAGAGAAGCTCCCGTCTACATGTTTTTGACTGTTCATATCCGCCTGAGAGGCTCTCGCACCGGCCTGTGAGGAACCCAGCCATTCTTTGTGCATATGAGGAACCCTAGGTCTGTGTTTGTGGAGACGTGTGTGCCGCCTGTAGCAAACTGCGGTCACGGTGACGCCGCCATTGAACACAGAATACTGGTCTTGGTGTGTTAATATGAGACCATTGTGTTGGGTATATATCTGCTGTAATAAAATCGTTGAAACTGTTTGAACGGACAGCAAGCTTCCTCTGGCAATAGTGGAATACATCACGAGCTGCTCGAAACACAGTCAGTCTAGCTTTGGGGTGTCGGCGTGCCAGATTTTGAACTTGGCTCATCATCGTTACAAATATTCCAAATTGCCACACAGACCATGGTATCCGGCAGGTCGGATCATGGTCCGATAGACACATCCAATTGGTAGATAGGCTGAGACGAACTGTTACAATGCTTTTCTTCTATTTGCACTGAAATCTGTTGTTCTTTATGATTTAAGCTGGATGAATCTAACTTGGCAGATTTTAGAATGAATCTTAAGCACCTTGCCTGCCCGTTTCAAGAACTTGAAACAATTTTAAGTGATTTGTCTTGAACTACGAGACTTCTTAAAATAGGTTGCTGAAATGAGAGGCCGGTAACATATCAAAGATCAAAGGTTTTAATAGCAGATTGATTGCTCAGTATTAGTATTTCCATATGAGTTCTGAATAAGAGTCAATTTTGGAATTATGGTATCAAAGCAGATGTTAAATGATTCTTTATGGTAGCGCTATGGTATAAAGCAAATTTTAAATGATTTTTTTCCCATATAAAAATCATTTTAAAATCAGAAATATATATGTGGAGATATAAGTAGCAGAACTCTAATCATTTTAAAGCAGATATATATATGCTGAGATATATATGGTGAGCAGAATTTTAATGATTTTTTCTCCATAGCAAAATCATTTTAAAAAAAAAGCAGCGGAAGTTTTTTTTTTTAAGAGTATTGTTTTGAGAAGTATATATCAGCAGAAGTTTTTTCAGCAGAAGTAACCTTTACAAAATGCATTCAATCATCTCTATGATAGGAATAGTTCTCACTGGCAAGGAGAACTATTCTGACTGGTCTCGGATGGTACAGCACACCCTCATTTTCAATGAGCTGTGGAAAGGAGTGTGTGTCGGAGAAGGAGACAATGACCCAGAAAAGCCCACATCAGACAAAGAGCTTGCCATCTGGGAAAACAAGAACAGCAAAGCATATGCACTAATAGCAGCATCTGTAAATAAGGAGGTGAGTCGTCACCTTAAAACATGTACAACTGCCTTTGAAGCTTTACAAAAACTGAAAGAGCTCTATGACTCACATTCTGCACTTGAAGTAGTGCAACTTATGATCAAACTCTTCACTCTTGAACTGCAAAATAATGACCCTCTTGCTCTTGCATCTGAAATAAAATATATAGTGCATGATATCGATTCCACTAAAGTTCAGCTAGATATATCTCTTATTGCTTTCCTCAAGGCACTATATCCTACATACTCCAATTATCTTGAGTCTTTGCAAGCAAATGGAAATCTTAAGGATATAACCTTTGAATCTCTTGTGAAAAAGTTTGCTGAAAGGGAAAAAGCCTTTGGAAAGAAGACAGTCCCTGAATCTTCTGAAGAGACTGTATGCATGGCTAATAAAGAAAAATATTCTGCTCAAGATTCTACAAGAGGAAGAGGTGGACGAAGAGGAAGAGGAAGATACTTCAGAGGCAGGGGGGGCAGACATCCTCAAGCAGAAAAGGCAGATTTACATTGTATTCGCTGCAAAAGAAATGGATCACATGATGCCTCTACATGCAAGCTGCCATGGGACAAAATTGAGCAGAGAAGAAACCAACAGAAAGGTAAAAATGATGATACAGACAAAGGTAAAGCACCTGAATCCGCTCACTATATTGAGGCACAATGTAACATTGGAGTAAATGAAGATTTGTTTAACACTTCACTTGCTTCCTGGAAAAATGACTGGCTGCTTGATTCAGGAGCAACCTGTCATATGACTCATAGAAAAGACTTTTTTGAAGATTTCACTGACAATGTTGATGGAGTAG
>APFE030960463.1:30294-120029 GCA_000404065.3 Pinus taeda
TCTTCACCAAAGCGCTTGGAAGAGAAAAGCTTGAAAGATTCAGAACGATGCTTGGACTCACCGACATCCCTTCAGATTAAGGGGGGGAATGTTGACACCTAATCCGAAATGGATGGGTGAACCGGACAGTCATCCAGAAGATGAACTGATCCGTTTTATTTGTATATATATATGTAGATTACCTAATGAATAACATCTCAGTTTTCTCTCGCTCATTAAGCCTGGAGTTACCCTGGCCTGACAATTTCTCTAAAGAACCTGCTTCTATTTTTCCTTTGAATAAGGGAATATAAATTTTACCTTGTAAGTTGAGTGGTGTCATATCTTGAGAATTATCACTTGTTGAAGGTGCCACAATTATTATTGGTAGTTGTCAAAAGATCTAGTTAAAATTGACCATCATCTGATCCCAATATTAGATGATTACTTCCTCAAGAAACAACTTGATAGGATATCATACTTTGTCATATCATTTTTCTTCCACCACTAGATTTTTCATGAGCTCTGTAAGAGTAATCATTTCCCAATGAAACTACCTTGAGACCTAACTTTGTGTACCCTTACAACATCGGGGACATGCACCGAGAAACAATAAGGAGCAGATTACTTTGATACCATTGATATAGGTTAAACCAAGAATGAAATGAAAGGTGGGGAAAAATGGAAAAAATATTGAGAACTATAGAAAGAGCATAATAATATAAGGAAAACCCAACTTCTATTGATAAATAAAATGACAAAATATTGTAAAACACAAACTGGGCAAACTGGTGGTAAATATCTATGAAAGGAGAGAGATGGAAACTACACACATTTGAAAATTATGTTATAAAATGCTAAAATAATAACCTTTTAGGATAACTAAAAAAACCCTATAGGTCAAAAACCATAACCTTAGAATATGAAGTGTTAAATATTTTTGGGCCTCGAGGTGGTTAGCTGGTACATAAAGTTCCCGAGGGCACAATATTTTCATACAATGTCTATATGGGGCACACAATAGTAATTTGGAAAGAACTACCTAAGGATTGTAACTTTTTGTTAAGCTAATACATTCCATGGAAATCCTTAGCCCCTTGGATTTCTAAAAGGCATTTTGTGGTATCAAAAGAGCTTTAAAAGTTTGGGACCCAAAAAAGCATAAAAAAAACAATTAAGAAGATAGAAAATTATTGAGTGAATGGTTGAATTTGGTGGCCACCAATATACACCTATATCATTGGGCCTTGCATGAACAAAATTGGCCTAAGTTGGTTTGAAATTGAGTATTTCATACTTATTTTCATTATGTATCTCCCTATAAGCTTCCCACCAATATTTTCCATGAGGAAGGGCTTTTACTAATGTAAGTTTGTCTTCTCATTATCAGAAGATATTTGATATAGTAATAGTCATATAATAGATCCAACCATTTTTCAAATGAATATACAACTATTTGGACTTCAAATAAGAGGGTATCAAGCTTAACTTGTACCTTGAAGGGTGTCACACCTCCAAAATTGCAGATTGTTGAAGGTGTCTTGGTTACTGTTGGCAGTGACCAAAGGGTATGCGAAAATTTTCCATCATCCCATTCCTTTCTTTGACAAGTACTTTCTCAAGTAATAAATTGATAAGATCTTTCTCTGTCATCTTTCTTTTCTTCTTCCATGGTAGGTTACTTGGATTTGCAAGAGAAATTTTTACAAGTGAAACTAGCTTGATACCCAACACTCTATACCCTAAACTTGTGAGGGACAAGCATTAATAAATAAGGATAAACTTTCTTTGATATAGTGCAAGAATGAAATTATACCATCCCAACAACAATACATCCAAACAAAGGGTAATCCATATGAATATAAAAGATAAATATGAGGATTGTGACTCAATAATACCAAGACAAAAAGAATAAACAGGTAAAAGAAGATTAAATAACTGTTAACAAATAAGAGAAAAAAATTTGTGAGGCATGACTTGACCATATTGTAATGTGAATCATACTTCGTATTTGTATCAATTTTATGCACATTCATTTAAGAAAAAGTTCAATTACCTAATATCTCCATACGATGGAGTATGAGAATTATATGTGCCTAAGTAAATGTTGATGTAAGACTTGATAAGGAGTACACTTGTAATTTGGTGTAAGGGATGGCTTTTGATCAGAAAAAATCACTTGATGCCAAAGCAAGATTCATGGTGAAGTAAAAACCACTTAACGTGATGTATTACTTCTTGTAAACAAAAACCACTTGAGAATATGATGGTGTAAGATAATCCAACGAAAATTAGAGAGTGGTTATGGGTTAGCTAAAGAAAACCAAGTATGTGGTTATGGTAATAGAAAGAAATCCCACGATGATAATGTAGGGGGGGTGAAATTGTTTGTGATTAAAGATATGTTGTTGAATCGTGCATGAGAAAAAGTTTCCTAGAAAAGCAACGGATACAATGACTATTGATCCATGTATTCGAGTGGATGGTAACCTTTTTATATCGAATTCAACAAAAACAATGTGAATGTGGCAAGTTAGACCAAACATCGACTTCATAACGATGTGGTGCTTCAATTCATACTAAAGCATGTGCTACACATGATAAGATGCCAATGAATACCTTAGTGGATGAATATTAAGAAAGTAGCCATTAATGGGGGCTTGTTGAAGTATATAACTCCTACTTATCTTAGTTGTGATAGCAAGTGTGGTTATTATTGTTGGTCATGATTAGGTAAAGTTGGCCACTATGTAGAACTTGTTTCTTAGGTTGTAGAAGTTCACTAGATCTAATTGAATTTGAAAGATATTCTCTAATTCGATGCTTCATAGATTTGTGTGAGATTGAGATATTTTATCAATTTAATGATTACATGATCAAGATGCTTTGTATCCCTTAAGAAAAATGTTGTTATATTTACATATGCATCTCAAATCATTTTTACATGCATACTAAAATGTCCACTCTTTTGGTTTTTCAATAAAATACATGTTTTATATAATTTATTGATTATCTACTTTGTATAATATTAATTTTTCAATTCATAATTCCTATGGAACAAAATTGAACCTAAGTTTTAAAATAAAATAAAATAAAAATTATATTCATAAATTTGAAACGAAGAAAGTGATATATTTTTTGGACAAATGTGGCACTAAGGAATAAAAAAAGTTATATTCATAAAACTGAAACGAGGAAAATGATATATAGTTTTTTGACAAATGATGCACCATGGAATCAACTAAGCGTGAACTCGGCTACATAAGATGAAAGAGATGATGGAGTGGGAAATGTAACTAAAGAAAATCTCGAGGAAGGAGCCATATTTTTGGAATAAAACTACCTTAATAAGACCTATGAAAAACGCTTCCTTTTACTTTTCTTTACCAAAAAAACTATTGCCAACCTCTCATATTCAACCTACTCTTTATATAGATGCATATATAAAATATTATCTTTTACAAAATATTATATAAATAATTAATATCTTTGTTATTTAAAAATGATTAAATATAAAAATACATATTTTAATATATAAATAATAAAATGAAAATTATAGTAAGTTGAATATGATAAATACTTAATTTATTAACTAAAAATATTAAAAAGTAATAAATAAATTATTGTGTTTAGAAGCGTTTTACACCTTTATGATGAGAGATGTTAGATAATATTACTTTTAAAAAATAATAAAATAATACTTACATGAATAAATTAAAAATTAGTAGCAACAAAAAAGTTAAAGTGCATCATAAATAAAATATTTTATTTTTATGTTAAGTTTATATCAACTTTATATAAAAAGGTAAAGTAACTGAAATTTAGAAAGATCAAATAAATTACTTTTTAGTAATAAGGATATATGCTACTATGGGAGTGTAGAAAATAATATTACTGATATTACATTATGTCTAATTTATTCTATGTTCAAATTACAAGTATGGTTTAGAGCAAAATATATTAATAAAACTAATATTTTACTATCATCTTTAAATCAAATATAAGTTTATAAATTAACTATTTCAATATATATTGTGTAAAATAATTTAAAAGAGAAAGAATTTGTATTCCATTAATAAATCCTTTCTAATTCACACATGAGAGAGAGATTTTGAATTATTTCAATGTCTAATATGGATTTGATATGTAACATTTAAAATATATTAATAATAAAAATAATTATATATACATGAAAAAATATTAATAACAAAAATAATTTTTAATATTTCTATATAATAGTGAAACATTTCAAATATATTAGTAATAAAAATAATTCAATGTATATATTCTTATGGTATGAAAGGGCATGCATTAACATGTTAATATGAGGAATGTGAGTCAAATTAATATTTATTTGTCAACTATGTATATATTATATAAGAAAAATGAGAAAAAAAACTATAGTTAAAACATTTTATTAGTGTGTTGCCAAAAACCAACATAAATTCATTTTAGCTCAAAAGCTACCAACCAAATCTTTTGATTATAAATTTTTCCTCAAATTTTCCACTAAAAAAAGTATATATTAAAAATTTTAATCTCCTAAATACCCAATAAATCTACATTAAAATGAGTCTAAAAATTTTCTTAAAAAATTCATAACAAAAAAAGTTCCTACTTAGATATACAGATTTAAAGATTTAAATTGGAAAAATTATCTCCATAAAGTATATCTTCAAAATATTAAATAACACCTTAAACACTTTAGTTCATATATTTAATATGTTGTTCTCAATTGTTAAATTAATATTACTAAAATATTTCCCTGGTATGGTTTACCAAAATAACCAATAGCATCTTAAATACTGCAATCATATATTTATGGTCAACAATGTGCACATAGTGAGATGACTAATTCAGTTTTTCGAAAAAAAATATGTTGTCTAATTACATTCCACTGTCTTAGTAAACTATACGACTTTCTATCTTCTTCGTATATAGAACTTGAGGAATTCAAATCCCACGTGTATGAATTTCGCAATGAATGAAAATTGGAAATAACTAGAGATAATGCCAGTTAACCTCTCATTGACTTTGTATTATATTTTACGACTTTGAAATAAAGGCATATTTATATTTTATAGATATTTTTTGAATTTTTTTTTTAATTCATAATTTAAAAATAAATTAATTACTTAAATTTGAAGGTAACTATGATCATCTTTATGTTATTCACTTTTAAATTTAATAAATGGTGTCGATCACTAAGCATGAAAACGACGAGCAACGACATTTTAAGATATGCGAGTGTTAATTGATTTGCCTCATAAAAATCAATTACATGATATTTGCCGGCTTCATTTGTGGTCAATTTTGATATCAGATTGGTAATTGGCTCTCAATTGAATCTATCTTCATTTGGATGTATTTATGTAGGTCACTATGAAACCTCAAAACTCGGTGTTATTAGAGTTCTTTAATACCTATATTTGAGACCAAGGTATTGAAATTGTCAATGCACTTTTACATCATATGGCTTCTCTCACGTAATTGAGCTTTTCTTGTTATGTATTGGTCATCACAACTCCTGTACTCCCTACACGGTAGAATTTCTCCTTCAGGGTATCAAGAAAACTCACCTAAGTGGGTCCTGTAATGAATATCAAATACTTTACTTTGATGTGTCTCTCTTAATAACCTTGTCATGAATATTTGACATGGGAATGGGATATTAATATTGTGAAGGAAATATTCTGATTGTAAAAACAAAGAGAGAAGAAAAACCTTTTAATAAATTTATCAATTTCTCCAAAGCACCTGCTTCTATTTGGCGTTTGAATAAAGGAATATAAAATTTATCTTGTAAGTTGAATGGTGTCATATCTTGAGAATTATCGCTTGTTGAAGGTGCCACAATTATTATTGGTAATTGTTGAAGGATCTAGGTAAAATTGTCCATCATCTCATCCAACTATTTGATGATTACTTTTTCGAGAAACAATAAAGAGCATATTACATTGATACCATTGATATAGGTTATACCGGGAATGAAACAAAAAGTGGGGAAAAAATGGAAAAAATATTGATAAATATAGAAAGAGCATAATAATATAAGGAAAACCCAACTTCTATTGATAAATAAAATGGCAAAATATTGTAGAACACAAACTAGCCAAAATGGTGGTCAATATCTATGAAAGGAGAGAGATGGAAACTATACACATTTGAAAAATATGTTAAAAAATGCAAAAAGAAGAACCTTTTAGCATAAATAGAAATAACCTATAGGTCAAAAGCCATAACCTTAGAATATGAAGTGCTAAAATTTTTTTGGTCCTCAAGGTGTTTAGTTGGTACATCAACTTCCAGTGGGCACAATATTTTCATACAATGTCTTTTTGGAGCACACAATAGAATTTTGGAAAGAACTATCTAAGGATTGTAAATTTTTTCTAGGATAGTAAACTCCATGGAAAGCCTTAGCCCCTTGAATTGCTAAAAACCATTAGGTGTGGTCTCAAAAGAGCTTTTGAAAGTTTAGGACCCAAAAAAACATATAAAAAAATGGCTAAGAAGATAGAAAACTATTGAGCAAATGGTTGAAGTTGGAGGCCACTAATATACACCTATATTAGTGGGCCTTGCGTGAATGAAATTGGCCCAAGTTCATTTGACATTGAATATTGCATATTCATTTTCATTATGTATCTCCTAATAACCTTCCTACCAATATTTGGCATGAGGAAGGGCTTTTAGGAATGTAAGGTTTATCTTCTCATTATCGAAAGATATTTTGTTATAGTAATAGCCCTATAATAAATCTAACCATTTTCCCAAATCATCTACATGATAAGAAGTCTGGAGAATTCCATTGATTCAAATGTTGTGATCTATTTCTTAATTCATTCAATGAAGGTTACATTTATACTTGAAAATAATAAATAAAAACATATATAACTAGAAATACCTAATTTATAACCAAATCCCTAACTATACAAAAATCCTGAAGGATTACAACATTTCTCCCCTTAAGCTAAAGGGACATCTGACATACGAAGTAAAGATCTAAATTTTTTGAACTTTTCACATCCCAATGCTTTAGTAAAGATATCTGCAATTTGTTTTGATGTTGGACAATGTGTCAGATGAATTTTTTTGGCCTCTACATGATGTTGAATCAAATGATACTTGGTGTTGATATGTTTGGTTTGATCATGAAACTTTGGATTCTTGGCCAATTGAATTGCAAAAGAGTTGTCGACAAATATAGGAGTTGAAACCTTTTGTTTCTCCTGCAAATCTTCGAGTATTTTCCGAAGCCAAATGATTTCCTTAGTGGCTTGAGTTGCTGCAACATATTTGGCTTCGGTGGTAGAATCAATAGGAACCGATTGCTTGCGTGATCTCCAACTAATGGCTATTGATCCAAGATTCATCAAATAGCTAGAAGCAGAGACTCCATTCTCTTTATATCCATCAAAATTAGAATCTGAATAACCAACAAGATGGAAGTCTAAAGCTTTGGTATATTTGATGTTGTAAGTTTGGGTTCCATTTAAATGTTTCAGTACTCTTTTTGTTGCTACCCAATGCCCCTCACAAGGATGATGCATAAATCTGGAAAGTATTCCTACAGCAAATGTTATATCAATACGAGTAATAGATAACTAAATCAAACTTACAACAAGTTTCCTATACTTTGTTGGATCTTCAAATGATTTTCCTTCTTCTGAAGTAAGTTTCAAATTCTACTCCATTGGTGTAGTAACAAGATTACAATCCATCATACTATATCTGTTCAATAACTTACCAACATACTTCTTCTGAGAGATGAAAAGATGTTTTGGTTTTTTATCAACTTCAATTCCAAGATAATAATGAAGTAAACCTAAATCTGTCATATCAAAAACCTTTTTCAATTCCTTCTTAATAGATGATATATATTCATCGTTGTCTCCTGTGATCATCAAATCATCAACATATACAACTAGATATACAACTAATATTCCAATTTTCTTAACGAAAATAGTTGCATCATCTAGGTCAAAATGTTTATAATTTAACTTTAGAAGATGTTGAGTTAGTTTCTCATACCATGCTCGTGGCAGTTGTTTCAAGGCATACAAAGACTTCATTAGTTTGCAAACCTTTTGTTCTTTCCCTTTAATAGAAAAACCTTATGGTTTAAACATGTAAACATCTTCTTTCAAATCTTCATTTAAAAAAGCAGTTTTGACATCCATATGATGAATTTTCCATTCTTTGTGAGCTGCAATAGCAAACAAAGATCTAATAGTGCCCCATTTAGCTGTAGGAGAAAATGTCTATGTATAGTCAATACCCTCTTTCTGTGCATATCCCTTTGCTACAAGTCTTGCCTTGTGTTTGTCTAGTGAACCATCAGCTTTATACTTAGTTTTATAAATCCATTTGCAGCCAAGAGGTTGGATGCCAACAGGAGGATCCACAAATATCCATGTGCCATTTTTTATGAGAGCGTCATATTCCTTTTGCATTGCATCTTTCCACTGATCATAACTAGTAGCTTCTTCAAAACAAGCAGGTTCACAATCCACAGAAAAGTTAAATTCGCAATCAGAATAGTTACCCGAGGAACTTCCAGTCTTAAACTCATCACAATGAGAATATTTTTCTGAGGAACTTCCAGTCTTAAACTCATAATATTTCTTCGGCAATGTTCGAATATGAGATGATCTTTACAAAGGTTGTGTAGGGAGTTGCTCATCTTCTTCATTTGTCTCAATTCTTTCCATTTCTGTCCCTCTCAACTCTATTACCATTTCTATCCATTTCATGTCTGTAGAAACACTCAGATCAACAATAGTAGAATTATCATCATTTAGAGAAGGAAACTCCACAGACTGATCTAATATAGGTATCCCCCCTTCAAGATGTGGAAGTATATTATCTGATTCATAATAAAACTCTTGAGGCACAATATTTTCTATCTGATTAAGTTGTCTATCAATAGTGAGGGAATCTTTATCAGATTCAAGAAAAATTACATCTCTTGACAAAATAAATTTCTTGTTCTCTTCATGATATAATCGGTATACCTTAGAAGTCATAGAATACCCTAAAAATATACATTTTCTACTCCGTTCACTCAACTTAGTCCTCTATTGTATAGGAATCAAAGCATAACATTGAGAACCAAAAACTCTGAAATGTTTAACAACAGGAAGACGATTATACTACATTTCATATGGATTTTTGTTATTAATGACAGAGGATGGGCACCAATTTATAATATATGCTGCGCAGAGCGCTGCTTCTCCCCAAAACATCAATTTTACATTCTTAAAAAACATCATTGACCTTACCATATTAAGAAATGTTCTATTCATTCATTCTACAACACCATTTTGTTGTGGATTATATGGTATTGTGGTCTGGTGTTTGATGCCATTCTCTTGCAAATATTTTTCAAAGACATGTGAAGTATATTCTCCTCCATTATCAGTTCTTATAGTACCAATATTTAGTTGAGCTTCATTTGTAATCAAGAAATGAAATTTTCCAAACACATCAAAAACTTGTGATTTTTCCTTAAGCAGATAAACCCAACACATCCTTGAATAATCATCAATAAAAGTCAGTATGTATTTATTGCCATTCACAGTTGGTACAAGCATAGGTCCACACAAATCAGAGTGTATGAGATTTAATTTTCTTGTAGCTCGAGAAGTAGAATTCTAAAAAGATTGTTTGTGATGCTTGCCCAATATATAAGCATTACATGGGGTCAATTTTCTGGGAATTGTTGGAAGTCTTTTAATCCCATGTTGTCTCATAATTCTAATACTTTCATAATTAATATGACCAATGCGTGCATGCAACAATAAACAAGATGAAAAAGTATCATTTTGTTGAACCAAATAATTTGTGTTCAATGTAACAAAGGACACACCTTTCAATTTCAACAACCTATCTTCTTCTACACCACTCATTACTATTTTATTGTCGACTGCTCTCCGAATTTCCACTTTACCATCAAATATGTGGATGGAATGTCCCTGTTGTCTTATTTGTACAAGAGATAATAAATTTCTTTGGAACTGAGGAATGCAAAGAACATCATTCAAAGTATAATTGGAAAGTACAAGAATTTTTAACTGAGTAGAACCAATCCCCGAAGGTTTGATTTGAGACTTATCAACAAAATACACTACATGAATATTATTACTAAATTGTTCAAACAAATCTCTTCTAAAGGTCATATGACAAGTGGCACCTGTGTCTAAAATCCAACTATCATGCCATGAAGAAAAATATGTACTAAATATATCTTCCATATGAAAATTACAATGAGCAACAACATAATGTGCATTCTCAAAAGATTGTCCTTTTTCTGGAATTAGATGATCTTTCCTTTAAAGAATTTGTTCTCTTCTTTGATTAATTTTCTCCAAGGGAATTCTACAATTTGCAGTTGTATGTCCAATTTTACCACATCTAAAGCATTTTACAACTATTTTATCAGGATAAATTCTTTATTTATCATTTTGTTGTCTATCTGCTTGAATTTCCCCCCCTTGCCTCTATAATTCTTCCTACCTTGACCTCTATTACCCTTAGTATTTCTTTTAGATTCTCCTTGAGGTTTTTGGTCATTTTAAGCAAGACATAGGGTTTCAATATTAGAATTATGTGATGTTTCTTTCTTGCCAAAAGCCTTCTCTCTTTCTACAATTTTCCCTACTAATTTATTAAAATCTAAATCTTTTAACTATCCACTAGCTTGGACAGATTCCAAGTAGTGTGAGTTACTAGTGTAAAGAAATTTTATAAAGATAGTGAGTTACAGATCAACTTTAACTCCAGTAGATTCAATTTCATGATTGATGGCTTTAATTTTAGAAGCAAGTTTTAGGGGATCGTTATCTTTCATTTCCAAATTAAATAACTTCAACAATAATTGAATTATCTCCAATTCAGAATGTGAATCATAAAGCTCTTTTAGTTTTGTTATGGCATCATATGATGTTATATTCTAAGCAATGTATCTGCTTACCTCTTCTAAGATTGAAGTGGAAATTAAGGCACATGCCTTTTTATCCTTACTTTGTTAGACTGCTAATTGTTTCTCCCCGTCGGGATGATCTAGTGAATTCCCTTCTTTTCCTTCATAGATTCCATCCCGCAAATCATTAAAAATAAGTGTATTTTTAACCTTCCTGAACCATTCCTAGTAATTTTCCTTTCCAGACAGAACAATCCCAATTAAAGATACAAAGGAGTTCATATTTTTTTTTTCAGATAATGACCGAATTCTTAAAAAAATTGTTATGATTATGGGAACAAAATTCTTTAAAAAAAATTCTATTTCAATCATTACAGAATAAATTTCCTTAAAAAAAAAAAAAAAACTTTATTAACTTACAAAAAAAACTGATTACAACCCATTGGTTGTATATTAAAAAAAGCCAGAGCAGAGTCTCCACTAGGCACACCTCTACCAACGTTGTTGACTCCACCAATGTTGTTGCGCACACTACCACGTCACGCCTCTACCAACGCTGTTGACAGTTAAGTATTCAGGTCAGCAAGCACATCTTCTTCGCTGGTTTACAACAATGGAGGATCTAGGTGTTCTGGTTCAACAAAGTTTGATCCAGGCTCTGATACCATTCATAAGAAGTGTGGAGAATTCCATTGATTCAAATGTTGTGATTTGTTTCTTAATTCATTCAAGGAAGGTTACATTTATACTTCAAAATAATAACTGAAAATAGTTATAATTAGAAATACATAATTTATAACTGAATCCCTAAACTAAATCCCCGACTATACAGAAATCCTAAAGGATTACAACACTACAACTATTTGGCCTTCAAATAAGGCGGTATCAAGCTTAAGTTGTACCTTGAACGGTGTCACACCTCCAAAATTGCAGCTTGTTGAAGGTGTCTTGGTTACTGTTGGCAGTGACCAAAGGATATGGGAAAATTTTGCATCATCTCATTCCTTTTTTGCACAATTACTTCATCAAGTAAAAAATTGATAAGATCTCCTACTCTGTCATCTTGCTTTCTTCTACCATGGTAGGTTACTCAGATTGACGAGAGAAATTCTCCCAAGTGAAACTAGCATGATACCCAACTCTCTATACTCTCAACTTGTGAGGGACAAGCATTGAGAAATAAGGATAAACTTTCTTTGATTTTGTGCAAGAATGAAATGAAGCCATCCCAACAACAGTACATCCAAACAAAGGATAATCCATATGAATATTTCATATCTAAAATATTATCTTTTACGAAATATTATAATCAATATTAAAATTTATGTAATTCAAAAATGATTAAATATAAAAAATACATATTTTTAATATATAAAATAATAAAAAGAAAATTATACCAAGTTGAACATAATATAAATATTTTAATTATATTAATAAAATATTCAATATCAAAAATTAAAAAAAAAAAAATTATTGTGTTTAGAAGTATTTTACAGTTTATAATGGGCAGATGTCACAAATAATACATTTAAAAATAATAAAATAAATATTATATGAATCAATAAAAAATTAATGAATTAAAAAATAATAGTAACAACAAAAGTCAATGTCCATCATAAATAAAAAATTTCATTTTCACATTAATTTTACATCAACTTTATATAAAAAAATTCACTTTTTAACAAGAGAGATATATGCTACTATGAGAGTGTAAGAAAATAATATTGTTGATATTACATTATGTGTAATTTATTTTATGTTCAAATTACAAGTATGGTTTAGAGAAAAATATATTACTAAAATCTTTCCCTTATCTGGTTTACCAAAATACCCAATAGCATCTTAAATACTTCAATCATATATTTATGGTCAACCAGTGAGATGACTAATTCAGTTTTCGATAAAAAATATGATGGCTAATTACATTCTTCTGCCTTAGTAAGTTTTACGACTTTCTATCTTCTTCATATATAGAACTTGAGGAATTCAAATACCACGTGTATGAAATTCATAATGAATGAAAATTGGAAATAACCAGAGATAATGCCCATTAACCTTTCATTGACTTTGTATTATTTTTAACGATTTTGAGACAAAGTCATATTTATATTTTACGATTTTGAGACAAAGTCATATTTATATTTTATTTTTATTTCATTCATAATTTAAAAATAAATTAATTACTTAAATTGGAAGGTAACTATGATCAGCTTTATGTTATTCAATTTTAAATTTAATAAATGGTGTCGATCGCTAAGCATGGAAACCACGAGCAACGACATTTTAAGATATGCGAGTGATAATTGATTTGCCTCATAAAAATGAATTACATGATAAGTGTGGCGTTTGTTTTTTTAATTATATTAATTATTCATATGTATAATTATTCGATTTTTAAATATTATAATCCTAAAGAATTAGGTGCTTAATATATTTAGAGATGAAGACACATGATCCCTTGGTAGTTTAAGAAAGAGATGACGACTATTACTATAAGCTTAATTAGGCCAATAGGCCTTCCTTTGAAAGGGACTTTCGTTGTCCATTTCGTTCTCAGGCTGACACCTGGCGTCGGCCATAGAGCGGGTTCTCAGGTTGACACCAGTCTCTCTTGGTGGCAGTGGTCTCATCGACGGTGGAGGGCGGAGATCTAACAATGAAGGTAAACTCTTTCACTGTGTTGTGGATGCATCCTCTCAGCTCCCGCACCTCCGTATTCCTTTAAAAGCGGATTGTCTGTACTTGCCTCCCTGTTTTCCGCAACCGCCACTACACCTGTTGTTTCACTCGCAACTTATTAACTCAAAAAATTTGCATGTGCTAAAATAACTGCTTCTGCCATGTTTTCAGGTGTGCCTTGAATGACCATAAAAAAACCCATTATCTTCTCTATGGCAAGACTCGACTGGGTGAAAAATATGACAGGACTGGTTGAATGGTTTGCAAAGAACAAACGCTTGAGGGAGTTGGTGAACCTTGTTGTGGTTGCTGGTGATTTTGACCCATCAAAGTCCAAAGATAGAGAAGAAGTGGTTGAAATTGAAAAAATGCATACACTTATTGAAGAGTATAACCTGAATGGTCAGTTCCGATGGATATGTGTACAAAAGAATAGAGTGCGAAATGGTGAACTTTACTGCTACATCTGTGACACAAGGGGTGCCTTTGTACAGGTTAGCTTTTTCCTTCTAATTGTCTTCAAGTTAGGATCCTTCACCTAAAGGTTCAATTGGCTTTCAATTTCTTATCTATGATCCTATCAAATGCTAATTATGCTTGGTGAAGGTTCTACAATTTATCGTTCCTCTAAAAATGGATCGCATCTATCACTGACATCAATGTTTGCTGTCTTGGTTATGTTTCAGCCTGCACTATATGAAGCTTTTGGACTTACTGTTGTTGAGGCAATGACATGCGGTCTTCCTACATTTGCAACATGTAATGGAGGTCCTGCTGAAATTATTGTGGATGGGGTGTCTGGATTTCATATTGATCCCTACCACGGGGATAATGCAAGTGAATGCATTGCTGACTTTTTTGAGAGGTGCAAGACAGATCCCGGTTACTGGGACAGGATCTCCAATGCTGGTTTACAGCGTATCTATGAAAGGTAAGTCTAGGGTCTCATTTTATGGCTAATTTATCTCTTGCTTTCCTTCTTATAACCAAGTTTGTTTTGTTATGTGGTGGTTATCAGTCTGTTTTACCACCGCTTCACATTGAAGTGCAAATGCTATCCATTGCATTTTGTAAGTTGCGTTGCTGAGGGGACAACAGTGACAGTCTCTTTAGGATTAGACTAGAATTTTTTGTAGTATAGATGATTCAGTCTGGTGTTGGGAGTGGATCTTTTGCAAGTATATGTGGCAGATATATTCCGAGAGACTAATGATGCTGGCTGGAGTTTATGGCTTTTGGAAGTATGTATCAAAACTTGAAAGACGTGAGACACGTCGCTATCTTGAGATGTTCTGCGCCTTGAAGTACAGAGATCTGGTTTGTGCTGTTGAAACACTTGATTCGTTGGTGGGCATTATGGTCATCTTGCCCTGCTTATTACTAGATTGGGAGAACTGGGAGAAGCTAATGTGATTTTGTGAATGTTTGATTTTGTGAGCAGGTTAAAACTGTGCTATTAGCTGCTGAAGAAATCACTGATGGGATTGAAGAGAAGAGTACAAAATAGCCTGCCGTTTTAAGATATTTCCAGTCACATCATCTATATATTTAGTTGATTCTCTTATGGAAAGTTTAAAGAAATTTGCAGATTGCATTCTTGTGTTTTAGAATCAGAGATGTTTTCCAATTGTATCCATGACTTTAGGGGCAACAATGTTTCTACATTTGTATTTTCTTTATAAAAGAAAAGTGAATGACAAGGTGGACAATCATTTGTCCCCAGTGAGAAAAAATCTTTTGTCTCTGTGTGTGCTTCTTTGATATGGGTGTTTTGAATTCCCTATTTATGTAGAATAGGTTTGTGCTGTGAATTATTCTTCTCCATTTGCTGGAGGTTGATCTCCAGGTTTAAGAGTTGTGGTATCAAAGCAATTGTTGGCTTCAAAGGGATCCCCTTGTCACCACTCTGAAGAAACTTGGTTCATAGAATCTGAGATTGTTGAGACCTTGTTTTGAGATATTGATCAAATATATAGATAGGCTTGATTGTCCAGGTTAAGAAGCTCAAACCACTGTGTTGTCTCACTGCAGCAGTAATTTTTGAAATAGCCAGCTTTAGTGAGTGGCTGCAAAAATATCTAGGGTAGCCATTTCCAGATTTAATAAACAGAATCCTATAAAAGAAGATGATTGTCACAAATCTTTGTATTGGGAAGATAATATAGTTCTTAATCCCATGAGAGCTAACATGGTTCATGGAGTTGCAAGCACAAACAACCATCACGTCTGGATAGACTTCTCAATTAGGGAGAGGATAGATTACTAGCTAATGTTCCATGTTTATGTCACCATATATTTATTTCTCTGTGACAAAACTTGGAAGAATAATTGGTGGTTTTGTTAAATAATAGATCTGCTTAGAAGCATTATAAGAAACAAAAATATCCTCCACATTTTAGACATGGGTATACAACATATATCGTTATAAACATTTTAGACATGGGTATACAACATATATCGTTATAGACTGTATTCGCATATGAAGAATGTATGCATACATGGAAAAGTTCATTGATATACAACTTGTTTTAAATTATTATTCGGAGGTCCAAAATTTTGAGGTCCTGAAGACACCATGCCAGGTGGACTAATGTTTGATGATCAATCCTATTTAAAAATATATACATTAATACACCTGTGCAACTTGAAGAACTGTGTACTGCCTCGATGAACCCAGTGAGAATGGGCGCGAGATGTGGATTAGGGTCAAGAGGCTTGAGAAACCGCTTTGTGGAGTGTTATGACCACCCACTTTTAATAGTATATGCTGAGAGATTGTACGCCGAGGACAAGGAGGAAAAGCTCAAAGCTCTAAATCCTAGAGGTTTTTAGTGAAAATTTTGAGATGTTTAGAAGAAGACTCATTCACCTCGGAATTGCATTGTAGTGCCCGCTAAATCTTAATAATCTGTTGCAGTTGGCTATGCCTTTCATTCCCCAAGGTCAAATTCTTCCTAATTGTCAGTGTTTGATCTCGAATTTCGAGCTGGGAATTGCATTCCAGAGTTTGAAGGGGTTTTGTGGAGGATTTTAGCATTAATTTATGCATTTTACCCATCGGTTGCCACAAATTCTCAGCGTTTGTGGGAAATTGGGGATGAAAAATCTCTTCTTCGGAGAAATGAAGGGTTTAAGGCTGAGAATTTTGAGACTTTAGCATCAATTGATGACATGTAGAAATAAACACTTGCTAAGAATTCAAGGACAAATGACAACAGTTCCTCGCTCAACTGGCCATGAGTCTCATAAACTTGGAATAGGGAAACTAGCCTTAGAAACTCCCTTATGCTTCTCTTTCTTCCAGCACATGTCATATTTGTCGAGACATGAAAACAATCTAGATGAACTTTATGCTGAATAAGATTAAGCTTATCGCCATTTGTGCTTTCTCTTCCTTTTGTCATTTCTCTCAGTTGCATCTGAAGAGGAAAGTTCTATTCTATTGAAAAAGATGAAGAAGTTCTGTTGAATAAATGAAGATCTATGATGCTTGTGCTTTTTCCTCCTTTTGTTATGTTTTTCACTCCCATCCTCTTTCCTGTGTCTACTTTCATGTCATTTCCTTTCCTTCTTATTATTAACCTCCCTTTCCTTTTTAAACTGTTTCTTTTGTTTATGGATCTCTTATTCATCCTCCACTAAATTCTTATCCTTTCTACACAACATCATTTCTTCCAGTTCAAGTCCTTCTTCAACTACTTCGTTTCCCTTTCCTTGCCATATCATCTCTCTCAGTTCTATTTTGCTATCTACATCTTTTGTATTTTTTTGACATTTTTTTCTTTAAATTTATCAATGTCATCTGAATTGCATTTTTTTCACACCAACATTGTTTTTCTCGTTTGTTTCCCTATCTTCACTATAGAAGTTTCTCTGACCTACACTTGAATATTTACTCACATTTATCTTCTCCCCAATATTCTCATCAAACATTACATCCTGCATTGTTTTTCCTTTTCTCCATGATGTTTTGAGCTTTTGCTAAATCCTCAGTGCATTTGTCTTCTTGGTTTTCCCTTGCAACGTTTTCATAATCACTATGTTTCTCTATAACCTGCTTGGCATTCAAATGCTCAAGATACTTCATCTGGCTTTCAGATCTACCTAAACCCCCATTATCCTTGCCTTCATCAATATCTATGGCATATTTTCTGATGGTATCCTCTCCCTCTACCTTGTCCATCATTTCTGTGGAACATCCACTCAAATCTTTCTCCAAACTTCCTTCTTTACAATCCTTTGGTATGGAATTTGAATGACTAGAATTGCAGGTAGAATTGTCATCATCCCTTTCCAATTCTCGACGTATGCATCTCCTCTCTACTCGAGAGATGCTCAAGTCCTTATCCAAACTGCCTACTCCTGTATGTCTAGAAGGTCAATAGATATCTGATCTTGATTTTTCAGTTCTTGAGTTATTTTGATGTTATCTTTGTCGTCTCTAGTATTCCATGCATTATTTTTGGCAGTATTCCCTCCCTCAGTTTTGTATCTCCTCTGTGCTAGAAATATGCCTGTATCATTCTCTAGACTGCATTCTCTTGAATCCTTCGAGTGATGAGAAGATAGGTTGTCTTCCCGTATCATTTCCATATACCTTTCTCTCATCTCCGGCAGAAAGGTGCACATATCATTCTCCAAACCAGCTTCTCGTGAATCGTTGAGTCTGGAATTTGAATGTCTAGAATAGTGAGCAGATTTCCGGTCTCCACTACTCATTCCTTGAGATGTGATCTTTTTATTCTCATCTTCAATAACATCCTGTGAACTTTTCTTGAGAGTATCCCTGACTTCTGCTTTATGACTCCTCTCTGTTGGATATGTGCTGGAATCATTCTCCAGACTGCCTTCTTTTGAATCGTTTGATGGGGACTTTCAATGCATGGTCTGACAAGCAGATCTGAAGCCTTTCCTTTTTACTTCTCGAGATGGATGTCTTCTCTTTCAATTTTTATGTGGCCTAGAATTACCTTGCAGTGCCTTCCCTGTCCTACATCGGCTCCAACTCCTACTCCTGCTTCTCCTGATGAATCGAGGGTAATGATCTTTCCTCCTTTCCCACTGTCACATACGATGATATCCACGGTGATTAACAAGAGAATCTATGTAATGGTCATTTCTCTATTTACTACGGCTTCAATGACGATGATGTTCTCTTGATCTTGACCTCTCTTGGTGATCTTGAGGATATCGAATGGGAGATGGTGAACAAGATCGATAACGCGAGCTATGATGATGTCTAACAGGGGACCTTGATTTCGACCTTGACCTGAAAAAATAGATATTCAAAATAAAGTTACTATATATTTTATAAATAATGGCATGAACAAAACATGAAGCATAAGCCAAAGTGAAGAAATTCAAATAAAAGTTTAAAGAAGTTACTAATTATTTTAAGAAGAACAGCATAAACGACATAAGTGCAGAACAAAGTGAAAATAAATAAACATAAGAGTAAAAACTTGCCTTCTAGTTTTCCTAGGTTCCTTCTCCTCTTTGTTAACAAATTCTCCTTTGAGCCTTTTGCTTATTTCTGCAGCTCTGAGAGCAGCTGCCTCAGTAGCAGATTTTACTCTCAGAGCTGCCTCAGTAGCAGATTTTACTATTGTTGCCCCGCTGGTAGCCTGTTGTGATGCCAATGCATGTTGCATCTGCTTGGCAAAGCTACCTCACCAGTACTACAAATCCAACCCAATTAGTATTGGTTACCACTTTTCAAAACCAGCCCATGTCCAAAAATAAAACAACCATGTATTGTAGTAGCGAGCATTTACTATCAACAATTAGAAATTAATCAGTACTCTTCACTCAGTACTCAATGCAGAGACAATTATTGCTTTACATAAAAAATTGTGGAGACAATTACTGCTTTACATTGAAAATAAAAATTTAGATGAATATGCAAAGATGTCAAATTTTCCCATTACATGAATGAACTCTCCATCATTTACAATTGAATGTAAAAACACTATTTACAATTGAAAATAGAAAAACTACATGTGGTTAATTGAATTTTACTTGACTATCTCAATTCTTAGGAACCTATAATTAAATATGAATGCAATATCCTTGCATAGTGATTTGATTCCTAGATGCATATTTTCTAACCTTTGAATTTGAACTTTTAAGCCATGTATTAGCAATACAATTTTTAACCACATTACAATTTTTGTTTTTTATAAATGTTTTTGCATGCATAATTGGATCTGTGACCCACTCAATTTGATTTAATTTGGTTGATTTTTAGAATGCATTGGCATTTTGAGTGTCTAGTATCTAATGTTTCAGCTTGTAGTTGTAATGACATTCTAGAATGCATGCTTTTGTTAACAAACTCTGATATACTTACAAATTATAAACTTAGTAAAAAATAAATAAATAAAATAAATTTAATGTTTGAATTGTTATTGTTTGATTATGAAAATTAAAATACATATTTTTCAATTTAAAAATTCTATCGGCCTCTCTTTGCACCTTTTGGGGCAATTGCTAGTTGATAGAAGAAGTTGAAATATTGTATTAAATGGTGGTTTAAGGTTGATCATTTACTTTAGAACTAAGGTTTTAAGTTTCATTAAGATAGTGTTTGGCAATTATAAATAATATAAATAAATTAATGATTATGTTGAAAGATTTTTATAGTTAGTAAAGATGTTTTATAAATAAATTAATGATTACAATTAAAAGTTATGTTTTACATTTAATAAAAGTAATGGAAATTAAGAATAAAATAAATGAAGATTATGTTTGAAAGATGTTTATAGTTTAGTAAAAGATGTTTTTATAGTTTAGTATGAGAGAAATTATCGTCAGATTTAAAAAATATAAAAAATAATAAATTAAAAAAAATAGTAAATAACAAAAAATATAATAAATATTTATTTTTATCTTTAATAAGTTACTTTTTAGTAGGAAAGAAGTATGTTTCTCTACTACTTAATATTAATCAACCCAAATAATGTTATTGATATTGCATGAGGTGCAAATCATTCTATGTTTAGTTACATATAATATTTAGAAGAAAAAAAAAATTGTATTAAAAAATTATTGTATTGTTAACCCAAAGTAAAATATTTCAATATTCATCTTCAATTTATAAATCAAATATAATCAAATATTTCAATGTGCAGGTTGAGTAAAATATTTTAACATCAAACATATATAATTAAAAAAGGAATTTGAGAACTTTTATTCTATTAGTAGGGATTTCTAATTCAAGGTATGAAAAATGTTTCTAATTCTTTTAATGTTTAGTATGGATTTCATATGTAATATTTTAAAATATATTAATAATTAATAACAAAAATATATTTATATATAGAGAGTGCATTGGAAAATATATTCCTAATAAAAAAAATTCATTGTACCACATAACAGAGAGCACTTATTAACATTTTAATGTGGAGAATGTGAGTCATAGATAAAATATCTCAATGTCAATTATTTATGTATTATATAAAACAAATGAAAAAAATATATAGTTAAAATATTGTATTAGTGTGTTGCTCGAAACTAGCAAAGGAGGTCCATTTTAACTTAGGATCTCTCTGTTGGATTTTCACACTCACCTTGTTGGGAATCAATCACATGTACTAATGTGGACCACTCTGGGACCACTTAAAAAAGTAATGATAATGGTTTGGAAGTTTACTAATGCTTGCAAGTTTTGGTGTAATGGAAAATCTAACATGGTATGAGAGCCTTGGCCCACGTTCCATTCCCCGATTTGTGTTTGAGAGAGGGTGTTGGATTTTCACACTCACCTAGTTGGGAATCGATTACGTGGCGGTTAGTCCACCCTAGGAGGGGATCCACCCTAGGACCACCTAAAAGGATAGTGATAATGGTTTGAAAATTTACTAATGCCTGCAGATTTTAGTGTAATAGAAAACCTAACACTATTAAGAGCCTAAAGTCATTGGTCTAAATTTTTCCTTAAACTTTTTATTGAAAAAAAAAAAAAAAAAAAAAAAACCAACTTTTGTATTTTGAGAAATTTATTTACTTAAATCTAAAATTATAATAACTCTACAAATTACAAACCAAAACGCAAAACATTTTACAAGATATATGCACAACCTTCTATTCAAATTTAAATTCACATTCACATAAGATCAGATGTCATATAAATTAACTTAAAAGATGGAAAAAAATCCGTTATTTGATGAAAAGAATGCTAAAACCATTTGCAAATTTATGGGAAGGCTAATTCAGTTTTCGACAAAATATGGTGCCCTATACATTGTTCTAAGTCTTAGTAAGTTATAAGACTATCTATACATTGTTCTAAGTCTTAGTATGTTATAAGACTATCTATCTTTTTCACTTCTAGAAGGGATTCAAATCCCAGATGTATGAATCCGTAATAAATGAAATTTGGAAATAACCGGAGATAATGTCCTTTAACCACCTTTGCATTGATTTTCGATTATCTGTTACGACTTTGAGATAAAAACATATTTATACTCCATAATTTTTTTTTTTTAAATTAGATGCTTTTTGTTTTATTCATAATTTAATAGTAAATTAATTACTCAAATCTGAAAGATCCATTTGTTAATAATAAGTATGATCATCTTTATTTTATTCACAGTCAACTCTAGTAAATATTGTCAATCATTAAGCTTCAAAACCACGAGCAACGACTTTGTAAGATATGTCAGTGTTCATTGATTTGCCTATTTAGAATCCCTGCGACTGCAGCTGAATTACATGATAAGTGTGGCTTCATTTTTTCTAATTAAGGTAAATTATTCATTTATGTCATTATTGAATTTATTTTTTTATGAGTTTTTAAAGGCCATAATTAGGTGTTTAACATTATTCTACTTAATTTAAAAGGGTTTTTGTGAGTTCAAGGAGAGTGATGAAGACACATAATTTCTTAGGACTTTGAGAAGAGAGATGAGGATAATTATCGATAGTTTAGTATGTTTTCCAAATCTTGAGGTTTTAAGGAAAATTACAAAGAAAATGGGTAGTTGAAGCTGGAATATTTTATTAAATGGTGGTTTAAGGGTGACCACCAATTCTGGAACTGGGCTGTAAGGTTCAATGGATCCTAGAACATTTATAAATTTAGCTTGAAGTTGATGTTTTATGTTTACTGAAGGTGCTGACAAATGGTGATTTGAAGATAATGTCAAACTAATAGTGGTTTCAAAATGATCACAAACTATTGGAACATGGCTCTAAGGGTTAACTCTCCATGTGGCATTTAATAATTTAGTTAAAATTTTGATGTGTTATGC
Organism: Pinus taeda; assembly: GCA_000404065.3. NCBI lineage: Eukaryota > Viridiplantae > Streptophyta > Pinopsida > Pinales > Pinaceae > Pinus > Pinus taeda. The sequence continues at coordinate 53,128 of APFE030960463.1, forward strand.
TAATGATTAGTGCTCACAAATAAAAATTTAAAGATGTCTACAAAGGGATGTCTAGTAGAAGTTGTATAACTTCTACTAAATTGTGGTTTCAAGAGTACTACAAACATAATCACTTATGGTTGTAACTTTAGTTACAGCTTTGACTTTGCCTCAAGCATAATCTTTCAATTCTAACTATGACTCAATTGTTAGAACAAGTATTACACATTGAGTGGAAGGTTGACCCTAGGTAACTTTGGGAAGGCTAATATGTCATCTATCATTGACTTCCTCATATGATCGTTGGGTCTATCCAATATCAAAAAACATGCTCAAAATGTAACGTTGTTAAATTTCATGCAAGTTGGGCCACTATCCATCGTAGATTTGAGCACTTAGCATAAATTTTCCCAGAAGATGCATATTGTTTAAAAAATTTGGTGTTTGTAGGTTTTTCCCCATAGTTTAGCCGCTTTACTAATACTAATCTTGAAATGGTCATAACTTATCACGCGAGAGGAGTTTCCTAACGTATGATATACAATTGGAAATGCTTCAAAAAGGAATATCTAATCATATCGTCCGTCGATTCATTAGGACATCGTAACTTGAAAAAAAAGTCAAGAAAATTCAAACCTCTTTGAATTCAATTGATGAGGGCAAGTGTAACAACCCCAGTTTAAAAATCCACGTACTAATTTTAGTAAAAGAAAAATAATAACCAAGGTCATGAGACACGTATTCCATGTTGAATATTGGGAAAAAACATAGTGACGGGGATCACTTGTAATTAATTAATTGCTATGGAAATTGGAAAACAGAATGGAAAAGTCTTTCGAAATACATGAGGCATTTATTGACATTTTATTTATGAAAATAATGGAAAATAGGAGAAAATGAAGGTGAATGGTAGCAAGGTTTTATGTGAGGAGGAAATTGAAGGAAAATAAAGGAAAAATGAAGAAAATAGAGGACTCATTCATAAAGAGGCCCCTAAGGTTCAATAAACAACTTTTGTTAGTTTAGTCTTTGGTACTGTCATTCTATTCTCTCTCTCATATTCTTGGACACTTAGATTTTTCTTGTAGCACTCTTGGAGGAGTGTGGCATACTTGGGATTTGGAGCAAGTCGGCAAACGAAAAGCAGGCGAGCACAAGGGGATAGTTCGATAAAAAACTACAATGTGTTTTGCTTGTAGGTACCAAGTTGCATGTAAGATTTTCTTGGTAGTTTTGGCATCCATGGTACATGGATGTGGTTTCTTGGTTATGATCTGTCATTGGCATGGAGGATTTCCTCAATTGACAATGGTTTTTCCTAGCCTTTCGATTTCCTTGATAGTCATGGTGTTATGGGTTTTAGCTTTTTTTTTTCTATTTGGTGCCCATGTTCCTTAGGCTTGTGGGTTGAATTATTAGTTCCTGAAGCCCTGTTTGGGAAAACCCTCACAAATCCATGTAACAAATTAAATTGAGTTACAATTGCTACAAGCCTTGGATGGAAAAATTCTCTGGAGCCCTTGATGCGCTGAGTTACTAGTCCTGGAAGCCTTTGTTGGACAAACACTCTTGATCTTGACGACCACTATGGGTTGAGTTACTACTCCTGGCAGTTCGGTTGGAACAAGCACTCTAGAGCCCTCAACAACTTCGATAGAGAACGATTTGGTGATATTAGTGATGTTTGACTGTGAGGTGGAACCAATGGTTGAGGGTGGATGTGGTTTGGCCTATAAAAGGCTTGGTTTTGGTTTTGACTAGTTATTCCAGTAGATCCCACATTCATGCTTGGAATATGGCACAAGGGTGATTGGCTGAAAGAGAGATTGGGTTCAACCCAATCTATGGTTGGGTGGTACGTGGAAGCCCTTAACTTGGCTGGATTTTCATATGTTAATAAGAACTCCTTTCCACTTACCTTTTGTGTGTAAATGTATTGGTATTATATGGCTTTGATGGTTGTTCTATTATTTCTATCTATCTGGTTATATGCTGGTTATAAGTATGGTTTATGAGAGTCTTGAGTTACGACTCCAATCATGTTTTCTTAGTGGATAAATTTTCAATGAATGAATGACCCAATAATGATAATGCATATAATGTAAGAGGGCATCATACCTTCTTGATGATTCTCAGATAAGTATGATCTCCATATATTCAGATGTGATTTTATGACCTATACATTACATGTTCATAATGTCTTTGAAAAAAATTCTGTCATGGTTAGGATGAGTTAGGATAGGTCCTTGTTCAAGTTTTCCATTAGGGGCATTTCCTTCTTGTTCTTTATAATTTCTAAGAATTTCATTAAGTTTCTAGGTAGAACCATGAGTCCTAGCCTTGGAAAACAGCTCAAAATTAGGCGGTACTGGCATAGAACTTCCTAAAAATAATTGCAGTGCATGAAGGCTTTGTTGTGAGAGTGGATGGAGGGTTTTATTCACATGGAGGACTTGTTATGGTAGTGATTTAGGGTATAGCTCAGTCAAAATAAAGTCAACTCATGGGTTAGGGACTTGGGGTCATTGGTTAGCCTCTATGATTCATGTATCTCTTGAGGAAGGTCAATTTGGTTTTGGTTTTTTGATTCCACTTCCTTAACTGTACTTTGGTAGTTGAATCTTATCATAGTAACTCCTCGTCACATGCTTACCCTGGTGAACTGGTTATATTGGGTAAATGTTGGAGGAGCATGGTTACAGAGTGCTATCAAATCATGGTTCAAACCTTAGACTCGATGGGAAAAATGTGTTTGTCATGCATACATGTAAGTTGCATATATGTTTATGATGCTTTTGGTCAATGTGTTTGTTATGTATGCATGGAGGTAGTCATTGTTACAATTTTGTTTCCATGAAAGATTTTATGATGTTATTGTTGGGATGTCTTTTTCATGAATGCATGATAGTTTTATTTGCATTGGTTGTGCATGTCACTGCCTATATGTTGTTGTGCATGCATTGTCTCTAGTTAGTGCTTTAGTTGTGATATCATGCATGATAATTGGGATGATGATTGGTATGACGTTTATATACTACTATGATTATGTTTATACATGTATTGTTCTAATCTGATTAATCTTGTAGATGATATATCCTCCCCTAAACCATACTAAGGTATGTTGATTATGTTTATGTTTTTGTTTAGCAGACATGGTATAGTTGTCGGAAGAAGAAGATCAAATATGACAAGAAAAATGGTAGACTAGATTTCACGAGACTCTCCCAATAGATCAAATAAGAAGAATGGTGGTGGGTACTCTCCTAACATAGTAGACACTTCAAGAAGTTTGAAGGCAAAAATAAGAAATTTCAAAGAAGATAATGATAGAATCATTCAATCACAAGAGAGATTTTCTAGGGAACATGAGAAAGAAGCATATGTTAATGCAATCATCCTTCAGAGCTTGTCAAACTTGCAAAAATAGGGACGACTTAGGATCAGTCATGGCCAAGAGAACAAGACTAATGTAACATATGGTAGCAGGTATCATGGTGGGAATAGGTCAGATAGAGATGAGACAGTTAGAGATGGAAGCTTATTATGTACACCTGATAGATGAGGTAGTGGACACGGGTTTTACTCTAGTTCTGGTTTAAACAATTGGCATATTCATCATCGCTTTCATCTTTATAGGAGGAGTGATGGGGGATATTTTCCAGTTGCATTCAATAAAGCCAAGCCACCTATACTCGATGGATAAATGAAGAAACCATATGATACAGAAATGTGGTTTGCTTGGGATGAATAAGTTCTTCAGATGACATGATTACTTAGATAACATGAAGTCTAGAATAACTATGTTTAGTCTTAAAGGTACAACTAACATTTGGTGGGAAGATGTAAATAATTTCAAAGGTATGCATGAAGAGGAGTTGACCTGTAGTGAGTTCTCGATACTTTTCAGGAAGAAGTATCTATCAAAGATATACTATGATGACAGGGAAAAATATTTCTACAAGATGAATATGGGATTCATTTCTGAGGACGAGTACACTAGAAAATTCTTGGAATTGTTGAGGAATGTGCCTTAACTGAAGAAGGAGAAAGAGAATATTCAAATATTCATAAGAGTTTACCATTCAAACACAATATTCATTTTGATGAGCCTAGATCATTGGAAGAATCCATAAAACAATTAATGCATTGTTATGAACAATCGAAGAGCATATCTAAAACTAAGTAGGATTCAAAAGGTAATGAGAGGAATAAAGGAAAATGGGATAAGAAGTGAACAAGACCTCGGGACATAGATAACAAAAGGATTGCATCACTTCCTAAGAATCTCAATGGATCTGACATAGGGTAGCTATTTCAGTTTGAGGAGAAGAACAAGGGTGACATCAGGAAGCCTTTATAGTGTTGGACTTGTCGGACAGATCATCATAGGAGAGATTGTCCAAAATATTAGGGTGGTAAAACAAAAATCGACATTGTTCAGGAGGGACAGATAGTGGGGGATGTTGGACAAAGTATTCCTCATATTTATGCAGTGTTGGATAACAGGTAGGAGGATCACCAGACATCTATTATCGATATGGAAGGTAATATTTTTTATCAAGTTGTTTTTACTTCAATTGACCCTACATCTAATTATAGTTATGTTAATCATGACTTGCTGGTTAAGTGTGGTTTGAATAAAAAAGTGCACGCACAGTCTTGGTTAGTGGATTTGGCTACAAGTACTAAGAAGAGAGTTTATCACTTGGTAAGAGCTTGCAGATTTGAGCTGAATGGTATTCCTACATCAACACATTTGAATGTGCTTCCATTGGGTTCATACAATATTTCTTTTGGGTATGTACTAGTTGTATATTCATAGGACAAAGGTGGATTTTTATGAAAAGGCTATTGAGTGCTTGGATGATAATGGAGAATAGAGGATCTTTTAGGATAAGAACAAGGAAACATTAGTTAGAATGGTGATAGCTATGGAGGCAAAGCATAGTCGTAGAAAGAGTGTGTGTCATTTGTAGTACATATTTACAGTGACGAAGGTAAGAATGTTAAGGATGTGGAAGTTTTGAATAGGTTTCCTGTTCTACAATAGTTTCAAGATGTATTTCCTCCATATGTTTCATAATTTTTTCCTCCCAGTGAATTGGACTTTTCTGTTGAGTTAGTACCAGGGGAAGCACCAACATCAAAGTCACCATAGAAGATGAGAACACTAGAGTTACTAGAGTTGAAGTTTCAGTTGAAGTAAATTCTTGAAAATGGATAAATTAGGCCAAGTGTGCCACCTTGGGGTGACCAATGTTTTTTGTGAAGAAGAATGATGGTACTCTCAGGTTATGCATTGACTATAGGTAGTCGAACAAGTTAATGATAAACAACATGTATCCGTTGCTAAGGGTTGATGACTTTTTGATTAGTTGAAGGGAGCAGGAGTGTTCTCAAAGATTGATTTGAGATCAAGATACCATCAGGTACACATTACAGAAGATGACATCTAAGAGACTGAATTATAGACCAAGTATGGGAATTATGAGTTTCCTGTATTTCCTTTTGGTTTGAGTAATGCTCTAGCTACTTTTATGTGTTTGATGAATAGTGTGTTTCATCCTTATCTAGACAAATTTTTTATTACATTCATTAATTATATATTGATATATTCGAAGTGTGAGGAAGATCATGCCGAACACTTAGCAACAATACTGAGATTTCTTAGGAAACATTAGTTTTATGCCGAGCTTAGTAAATGAAGTTTCTTTCAGAAAAAGGTACATTAATTGGTGCATGTTGTCTCTAAGAAAGGCATAATAGTGGACCCAGAAAAGATAAAAGTTGTCATGGAATGGACAACTCCTAGGAATTTGGATGAGGTGAGGTCATTTATGGGGTTAGAAGGTTATTACATGGGGTGTATCAGGAAATTATAACATATTTCTTATCGTTTTACATCATTGTAAAGGATAGGTAAGAAATTTAAATGGATAGAAGAATGTGCAACTAGTTTTGAGCAGTTGAAACAATTCTTGATGAATGCTCAAGGTTTGAAGATTGCAGATCCGGATAAAGAGTTCATGGCATGTAGAAATTTGTAAAAGAGAATACTTGGTGGAGTATTGATGCATAACGGATAGGTGGTGTGTTATTAATCAAGTAAACTAAATGAGAATGAGTGGAATTATGACATAAATGATCTTTAGTTGGCAATGATCATCCATGCATTGAAGATGTGGAGGCATTATCTTATTGGAAGGAAGTGTGTATTGATGAGTGATCATAGTGGATTGAAATACTTATTTAACCAACTAAAGCTGAATGCTAGACAAGCAAGATGGTTGGCCACAATCAGTGGGTTTGAAATTGAGATCAAGTACATTAAAGGTAAAGAGAACAGGGTGGAAGATGCTCTTAGGAAAAGAGTACAGATGAATCATATAATCGCTATGACTTCATATGAGATGGATTTACAACATCATATTTTGCAGGAAGGTCAAAAAGGATGACAAGTATAGGGATCTTAGGCATAATATATGGTAGGATACAAGTTATAAGGATGCAAACTATCACCTCACATCAGATGGTTTGGTGAGATTTAGGGACATGATCTATGTGTTGGAAAAAAATGAGATCAAGAAGCTTATATTGAGGGAATTTCATACTAAGCCATATTTAGGTCACCTAGGATATCATTAGACATTGAAAATGGTGAATAATTTATATTACTGGCCTAATTTGAAGAAGGAAGTGAAAGCATTTGTGGCTAGGTTCTTGTATTATCAATAGGTAAAAGCATAGTGTAAGCATCTAGGTGGATTACTATAGAGGATTATGATTCCAAAGTGGAAATGTGAGGTTGTTCCATGGATTTCATTATAGGTTTTCCAAGGAAATCAAAACAACATGATTCTATGATAGTTGTGGTTGACAGATTGGAAAAGGTAGTGCACTTCATTCCAGTGAAGTCTACTTATTCAGCTAATGATGTAGTATAGGTCTTCATCAACGATGTCATAAGATTGCATGGTGTTCCAAAGAATAAATTCGTAGACAGGGATACTAAGTTCACTTCTAAGTTTTGGAAGGAGTTACTTATAGGCTTGGGTATAGATTTCACCTTCAACATAGATTATTTTACACATATAGATGGACATACAAAGAGGGCCAACATAATTTTGGAGGATATGTTGAGTATGTATGTGATGCAACAACAACAAAAGTGGGAAGAGTATATTCCACTAGCAGAGTTTAGTTACAATAGTGAGTGTGTGGAGCCACTGAGAATGAGTCTATTTGAGGCACTCTTTGGGCAAAGTTGTAATACTCCCATCAGCTGGAGTGATCTAGTGAACATGGTATTGATAGGAACAAACATGTTGGTAGAGATGGAATAGGAAATGGAGATAATGAAGAATAATATAAAGGAAACACAAGATAGGAAGAAAATTTATGTATATTAGCAAATGTTGTTTAAGGAGTTCCAGGTTGGGGAAAATGTGTACTTGTGCATAAATCCCAAGAATATCTCCTTCAGGATTGGACCAGCTGTGAAGTTGGAACCACGATATTGTGGGCCTTTCGAGATCCTTCGGAGGATTAAATCAGTGGCCTATCCACTTGGACTACCTCCAAAAATGAAAGTCCATAATGATTTCTATGTTCCATTTCTTAAAATATGTGTAAAATACTTTTATCATGTTATTGATTGGTTTGTATTGTAGGTGGAGCTAGAAGGACAATTCCAGTTGAAACCTCAGTGCATTTCATAAAGAAAGATGCTCATGCTCTAGAATAGAGCAATTGAGCGGTGGAAGAACTTTGGGCTTGATGATATTGCATGGGTGATGGATGATTAGATGGGGGCCGTGTATCCCTCATTATTTGCAGGTTGAGGAAAATAAGTTTTTGGATATGTACATATTTATATATGGTTGTAATTATAAAGACCACAATGAGTTGTGTTATAGAGCTCAAATAAATGGTATGGGTGCATGTTAGTTTTCTTTTCGGCAAGTTGTTCATTGCAAAAACGGCAACGAGTTAAGCTATAAAGCTCCATGGGCAATATGTTTTTATTTTCAGTGGTCTTGCTAGTTGTAGGTGTAATTGAACACCGAGGATGGTGTTCCCCTAAGGGAGGGGTTTGTACTAAAAATCCTTGTAATCATGGGACATGTATACCACGCTGAATGTTGGGAAAAAACATAGTGATGGGGATCACTTGTGACAAATCAATGGCTATGGAAATTGGTAAAGGAAACAGAGAAGGCTTGGGAAAGGCATGAGGCATTTAATGACATTCTATTTATGAAAATAATGGAAAATAGGAGAAAAGGAAGGTGAAAGGTCACATGTTTCATGTGAGGAGGAAATTGAAGGAAAAATAATGGAAAATTTTGATAATAGAGGCCTCATTAATAAAATGGCTTATGAGGATTAGTACACAACTTTTGTCAGTTCAGTATTTGGCAATTTCATTTTATTCTCTCTCTTAGACTCTTTGACAATTAGAGTTTTCCCGTAGCTCTCTTTGAGGAGTGTGGGATACATTGGATTGGGAGAAAGAAGGCAAAGTAAAACTAGGAAAACACAAGAGGATAGTGATATCAACAACTAAAATGGGGTTTTCTTATAGCTATCGAGTTTCTTATATGATTTCCTTGCTAGTTTTTTCAAGCATGGCACATGCATGTGGTTTCTTAGTTATGATTTTTTAGTAGTGTGGAGGATCGATAGATTGATAGTGGTTTTTCCTAGCCTTGCCATTTCTTGGATAGCCATGGTGTTGTGGGTTTTTCCTCTTATTTAATGTTTGGTGCCCATGTTCCTTATGGTTGTGGGTTGAATTATTAGTTCCTAGAGCCTTGGTTGGGAAAACACTCGGAAATCCTTGGAATTGTTATCACTCCATATTTTCGTCCAGGTTGAAAAGAGAAAACTCCTAGGTAATCAAAATCATCTTTTCGTTGAATGACTGGTCGTTTCCAACCTGTGGGGCTCCCTCATTGAGTAGACTCAGAGATAAAACTTTCAAATATGATTTTTGACAAAAACCAGTTCTGAAAATGTATAAATTTTTGGTATGGAGTAGTAGAGGATTCTAGGAAAATTGGTGTAAGGTGATCATAACCTTCCTCATCCAACATGTTGATGTATCTTCGACCAATTTCATGTACAAAGGCTCAATTAATATAGATTTTGGGTTAAAAGACAAATTCTAGTAAAGTGGAGATGGGGATATCAAGGCATTCATTAGAAATAGGAGGATAACTAATAGTTCATTACTACAAATTAGATAAATGACTATCAAGAAGAAAACAAAAATTTGTCAAAGGCATACATATTCCACTTGCAAATTGAAATATTTGGCAAAACTAGACATGAGGATATGAAATGAATTCAAGTTTAACAATTCCATACACCTTCAAATCAGTTTAACTAGATAACACAACAAGGATAATATATAACTAAGAAGAAACAAAATCCAAAACATCCATACCATAAGTATCTCTATAAATCCATTGGACTCTCTTCAACATTCAAGCAAATGCATTAACAAAGATCACAAAAAAAAAATTGCAATAGTTTCCACAACAATAATGAAACCATCAACAACCTTTCCAATATATTTTTCTAGTTTAAATAGACATACAATAATGAATCCAAAGTGTCTAGATGCATCACATCATTTATCTAATAGAGGATAGAATCAAAGTAAAATAATGAAATACTTTTGCTAGTTTCATGTCTTTTTCCTCTAATGATAAAAAATAAAAAACATAAAGCATTCATTTGTTGAACTGAGGCTTCTATGATCCATATCAAGGTTATCATAGACAAATTAAATATCATGTGGTTTATGCCGAAAAATCTCTCAAAAAAGTAAAGCATTCATATCTTAAAAAAAAACACTAAATCATTGTAAAAGCACTCATGTGTTTGAAGCATATCCTCATGGATCAAAAACAACACAATACTGACAACAGGTTGATGACTGTGCAGTTACTAGGTACCAATTTAACATCGATTGTGTTGGCAACTTTTCTTTCAAAATTAACACGTGGCTGGAAACTGGTTATATGACTTGGAAACCATCTCTACTACATGTTCACCCCTTTAAACTTTGACATATGGCATCTTCATTGCATCTGTGAACACGTCGCACAAACTTAAATTAAACCACATGACACAAGGGAAGCATTGCACGACACTAGTAAAGTCAGAAAATATTGTGCCACACTAATAGACTCAGAACGAACTATGTGACACTGATAACCTTTTACGCAATAATTTGTGAACACTGGTAGCCTTTGTGCAACACTGCATAGAGCCCACACAGCGGGAAAAGTTTTTGGTTATATATCCCAAACAATAATACTTGTGTCAAAACTAAAGGATTTTATTATATATGATACTTTTTTGAAGATAAACCTCTCTCATTTTCTCCAAACTCTTATCCATATTCCTAGAAAATGCTCTACAAAACACTGACTTAAAACAGGAAATTTACAAATTGTGAAAACTAGGATTTGAAGATCCATTCAAAACTCTCACTATATTACACCTCTGTAGAAATTGGAAGTGGTTAGTTTTTCCTGTTCTATGCTGAATAGAAATCACTTTCAATTTCCTAAAATTATCCTCCATGTGGTCGAAACCCATTTTGCAAAATGGTGACTGAAACAGAATATTTGTGCAGCATTTGGCAGCGAAATGTCTGAGTGTCACTCCATGCTGTATATGGTTGCAAACCTCCTTTGAAAAATGGATCAGATGGGTAGGCTTGAAATGGATGTGTAATGGTGTAAAAATATCTAAGTAAGCTTTCCAACTCTTCAAACCTCCTAAATTGTTAATACCCACATGCGTAGTTGTTGTGCAGTGACCATGACTCCCATTAACTGGAAACTCCCTTTCACTTTTGGTAAGCCCTTGATGAAAAAACCTTAACAATGATGTACAGTGAACTTCGAGACTATTATATCAACGTTTTTCATACGATCAACTTATTCAAAAATCGAAAATGAATTAGTAAGGAAAATACATTTGATGATGAAAACTATTGACCATAACTTTGGCTCCAATGGGGATGGATGCCTCCCCGTGAGGTGCCAAGAACAAAAACGCAGACTAGTATGTTAACCAAACCATTGGGAAATGGTGTCAAACATAAAAATACTAAAAATCATCTGCCTAAGTGATTACAAATCACAAAACTTTAAAGCAAATCAGAAATTTGACAACACATCACCAAAGTCTTAGGGCCTTCTCCTTAGGCTTCAAACTTGAATGATAGTTGTTCACTCCTACTGAAAGTCTATACACTAGCTGATCACCTCCTTCCAATGTATCTAATCAAGCAAAAGGATACTTGATTGAGTGTTTCTCAGTGTTTCCTTGAACAAGTAGGATCAAAAAGAGAGTGGCAACTCAAACTTCAAAAGATTATTAAAACCAACATCAATAATGAGTGCAAGATTCCATAAATCATGCAATAAATTGCTCATGGGATGAAAAAACTATTCTTTCAATGTTTCCAAGAGGTTAGCAAAATAATCTTCCAAAACATAATTGGTTACCTTCACCTGATGATTGGTAAGAGGACGCTATTCTAGAGAAATGGAAGCACTCAGTTCAGTAATCTTGCGCTCTTCAATTGTGGCAACCAGCTTATCCACAAAAATAATGTGAACATCCATAGGGTCTGGGACAACCTTCTCTTCTTCACTAGACTCTTCATTTTCAAAACCTAAAGGAAAATATTCTTGAACCAAATATTCTTGTGCAAGAGGCTTTAGTGCAATCCCTTCATTTTCACTACTCTCCTCTTCTTAGTCCAGCTCGGTCTCCCAGATTTTTTCATTAAGCTTTGTTTGATCAGTTTCATATGAAACTGTAGAAATTGTTACCTATTGGGAATATTCATGAATATCTAGGCAACATATCTCTTCTATTTCCTTTTGAGAGAAAGACAGCTCAATCAAGCCTTCTTCAATTTCATCAATCATTACACCTTGATCATAGATTTCGATTCCAATGAGCTGAAACAAATCATCTAATTTTCCACAAAATATTTCTACCAACACTATAGAGGGATAAATTTATTTAAAATTTGCACAAAATGCTGAATATGAATCCATCAGAGAACATATACTTGTAGTTGGAAAACTTTCATACCATAATCTACTTTATCCTCTAAGGTTTCCATAAACATTTTCATCAATGAATCCTCATGAAAATGAACTTCAATCTATGTACATGCATGTGGAATTTAATTAAATGCAGAGCAACATCTTCTCCCTTTCCATGTCTGAAGATTGGGAGTTAGGTTGAACAATTAACACGAAGCATAGGATTTGGAAAACTAGGAATACAAGATCTATCCAATGGGACCATACCTAGCATTCATTCTTACAAAACCCATTTTGAAAATAATTACGAGTAATTCTGAAAACTACTGACCTTTAACCGATGAACACAATGTGAACATTTGATCTTCTGGATCCTTTGAATTTCATAGTTGCTAGGTGAATGATAAAACCTTTCCTGAGTTTGGCTATTGTTCACCATCAACAGCCAAATCTAAAACCTCGAATCTCTTTTCCCGTGGAAGATTAAATCATTCGGTCCCTGGCAATGACACCAAAATGTTTTCACTCTATATTTTTCTCCAGGCTGAAAAGAGAAAACTCATAGGTGACCACAAACATCTTGGTTGAATGACTAGTCTTCTTAACCTTGAGGGGGTTCTCTTACTGAGTAGACTTAGAGATAAAGCTTTTGAATATGATTTTTAGAGAGACCGATTCTGAAAATGTTTAAAGTTTTGGTATGGCGTAGTAGAGGGTTCTAGGAAAACTGGTGTAACATGATCATAACCATCCTGGTCTAACATGCTTATGTATTTCCAACTAATTCCATGTACAAAGTCTCAATTAATATGGATTTAGAATTAAAAGACAAATTGTAATATATTAAAGATGGGAATATCAAGGCATCCAACAAAAATAATAGAATAACTAATAGTTCATTGTTGCAAATTAGGTAAATGACTATCAAGAAGAAAACAAAAAACTGTCAAAGGCATACATATTCCATTTGCATATTGAAAGGTTTAGCACAACTAGACATGAGCATATGAAATGAATTCAAGTTTAACTATTCCATACACCTTCAAATCAGTTTAAAAAGATAACACAACAAGGATAATATATAACTAAGAGGAAAAAATTATGGATCATCCATAGCATAAGTATCTTTGTAAGTCCACTGGAATCTCTTCAACATTCAAGCACATTCATTAACATAGATCACAACAAAAAATTGCAATAGCTTCCCCAACAATAATGAAACCATGAACAACCTTCTCAATCAAGTTTTCTAGTTTAAATAGACATACAATAATGAATCCAAAGTGTCTAGATGCATCACATCATTGATCTAATAGAGGATTGAATCAAAGTAAAACCGGGAAATATTTTTTCTCTTTTAAAGTCCTTTTCCTCTAATGATAAAAAAATAAAAAAACATAAAGTATTCATATCTTAAAAAAAACAATAAAACACTGTAAAATCACTCTTGTGTTTGAAGCATATCTTCATGGATAAAAAACAACAAAAATACTAACAGTTGGCTACAGACTGCGCAATTACTAGGTAACAGCTTGGTAGCGACTCTGTTGCCACATTTTCTTTCAAAATTGACACGTTGTTGGAAACTAATGGTATGATCCGGATACCACCTCTAATACATGTTGATCCCTTGAAACTTTGACATATGGCATCTTCATTGCATCTGTGAACACGTCCCACAAAATTAAATTAGACCCTATGACACAAGGGAAGAACTGCATGACACTAGTAAAGTCAAAAAACACTGTGCGACATTGATAAACTCTGAAAAACTATGTGACATTGATAACGTTTTACACAACACTATGCAGACACTGATAGCCTTTGTGCAACACTGCATAGCGCCCATGCAGTGGGGCAATTTTTTGGGTATATATCCCAAAAACTAATACTTGTGTCCAAAGTAAAGGATTTTATTATATATGATACCTTTTTGAACATAAACCTCTCTCAATTTCTCCAAATTCTTACCCATGTTCCCAGAAAATGCTCTACAAAAAAATGACTTAAAATATAAAATTTACGAATTGCGGAAACTAAGCCTTCAAGATCCATTCGAAACTCTCACTCGATTACACCTCTATAGATATTGGAAGTGGTTATTTTTTCCTGGCCTATTCTAGATAAAAACCACTTTGAAGTTCCTAAAATTATCCTCCATGTGGTCAAAACCCATTGTACCAAATGGTGGCTGAAACATGGTTTTTGTGCAGCATTCGGCAGCGAAAAGTCTAAGTGTCACTCCATGCTCTGTATGGTTACAAACCTCCTTTGAAAAATGGATCAAATAGGTAGGCTTGAAATGGATGTGTAATGGTGTAAAACTCTCTATGTAAGCTTTCCAACTCTTCAAACCTGCTAAATGGTTGATACCCACCTGCACAACGGTTGCGCAGTAACTGTGACTCCCATTAACTAGAAACTCCTTTCTGGTTTTGGTGAACCCTTGATGAAAAAACCTTGACAATGACATATAGTGAACTTGGAGACTATTATATCAACATTTTTCATACGATCAACTTATTCAAAAATGGAAAATGAATTAGTAAGGAAAAAGCATTTCAGGTTGAAAACTGTTCATCATAACATTGGCTTCGATGGGGATGGCAACCTCCCTATGAGGTGCCAAGAAAAAAAACATAGAATAGTAGCTTAACCAAACCATTGGGCAATGTATTCAAACAAAAAAAGACTAAAACTCATCTGACTAACTTATTATAAAGCTGAAAACTTTAAAATAAATCATAAATTTGACAATACATCACCAAAGTCGTAGGGCCTTCTCCTCAGGCCTCAGACTTGAATGATAGCTGTCCACACCTATAGAAAGTATATACACTAGTTGATAACCTCCTTCCAATGTACCCAGTCAAGCAGAATGCTACTTGACTGAGTGTAGCTCATTGTTTCCTTGAACAATAGAAGAAAAAAGAGAGTGGAAACTGAAAATTCAATTGATTCTGAAAACCAACATCAGTAAATAGTGCAAGCTTCCATAAATCATGCAAAAAATTGGTCATGGTATGATAAACCTCTTCTTTCAATGGTTCCAAGAGCTCAGCAAAATAATCTTCAAAATCCTAATTGGTTACCTTCAACTGATGATTGGTAAAAGGACTTTGTTCTAGAGAAATGGAAGCACTAAGTTCAGTAATATTGCCCTCTTCAATTGCGGCAACCAGCTTATCCATAACAAAAATGTGAACATCCATAGGGTTTGGGACAACCTACTCTTCTTCAGTAGACTCTTCATTTTCAGAACCGGCAGGAAAATCTTCTTGTGCAAGAGGATTTAGAACAATCCCTTCATTTTCATTGCTCTCCTCTTCTTAATCCAGCTTGGTCTCTTGAATTTATTCATCTCTATCTAATCAGTTTCATGTGAAACTATAGAAATTGTTACCTATTGGGAATATTCATGAATATCTAGGCAACAGAGATCTTTTATTTATTTATGAGGGAAAGACAACTCAAGCAAGGATTCTTTAGTTTCATCAATCATTACATCTTGATCGTAGATGTCGATTCCCATGAGTAGAAATTGGAAGAGGTTATTGTGCCTTATTCTGTGCTAGATAACAATGTCTTCCAGTTTCCCAAAATTATCCCCCATGTGGTTGACAACCATTATGAAAAATGGTGATTGAAATAGAGTATTTGTACAACACTAGGTAACAAAAGTCTGAGTGTCACTCCATGCTCTGTATGGTTACACACCTCCTCTGACAAAATGGATCAAACAGGTAGGCTTGAAATGTATGTGTAATGGTGTATAACTATTTAAGTATGCTTTTCAACTGTTCAAACCTCCTAAATGGTTGATACCCACCTACGTAGCGACCATGACTACCAGTAACTTGAAAATCCTTCCTACTTTTGGTGAACTCTTGATGACACAAGATTGACAATGATAGATAGTGAACTTTGAGACTATGATATCAGCATTGGTCATAAGATAAACGTATTCAAAAATTGAAAATGAGTGAATAAGGAAAATACATTTGATGATGAAAACTACCGACCCTAATAGTAACAACTTGTGTTGAGTTACTAGTCCTAGAAGCCTTGGTTGGAAAAAACCTTTGCAGCCTTTGGTGGGTTGAGTTACTACTCTTGGAAGCCTTTTTTGTTCAAAGGATTTGGAGACCGATGAAAACTGTGTGTTGAGTTACTAGTATTGGAAGGTGGGTTGGAACAAACAATATAGAGCCCTGGAAAACTTGGATAGAGACTGATCTAGTGATGGTTAGTGATGTTTAACCATGAGGTGGAATCATTGGTTCCTGGTTAAGGTGGTTTAACCTCTGGAAGCCTTGGGTTTGATTTTTACTAGTTATTCCATGATATCCCACATTCATGCTTGGAATATGGCACAAGGGTAATTGGCTAAAGGAGAGATTTATTTCATCCCAATATATGGTCGGGGGTTATATGGAAGTCCCTGAATTGGTTTGATATTCATATGTTAATAAGAGATCTTTTCCTCTTATGTTTTTTGTGCAAATGTATTGTTATTATATGTTTTTGATGGTTGTTTTATTGTTTTTATTTAATTGGTTATCTATTGGTTATAAGTATGATTTTATAACAATATTGAGTTATGGCTCTGATCATGTTATGGTTACTGGATGAAATTTCAATGAATGAATGACCTAATAGATGATAATGCATATAATGTGAGGGGGTATAATACCTTCTTGATGATTTTCAAATAAGTATGAGCTCCCTATGGTCAAAAGTCTTTTCATGACCTGTACATTGCATGTTCATGATGTTTTTGATGAAATTCTTATCATGGTTAGGATGAGCCAGGTTAGGTCCTTGTTCAAGTTTCGGATTAGAGGAATTATCTTCTTGTTATTTACCATTTCTTAGAATTTCATCTAGTTTTTGTGCAGATGTTATGTAACTAGATCAAAAAAGAGATAGATTAATGACTTCAAAATTAGTGTCTTCGAGGGGAAACCTCATTTATATCACATAAATGAAAAATTCTTGAATGATATAGATGAAAAGACCTCCTTTATATATATAGGAGTCTAAGGGGTCACAATATAATCAGAGCCTACATAACAATACTAATGTAAGGGCATAACAATCACAACAATGGGGATGCACTAAAAATAAGAACGGGCTACACAAGTAGTATAGGGACCTAACGTGCCTCTCTTCTTCAAAAAATTGTTTTTCTCAACACTTGAGTAGCTCTAGATGCTTCTTTATAAAATTATTATTCTCCCTTGTGGAATCTTTAGTGGGTAAGTTATTCCATTTGATGAGATACTCTCAAATTGATCAATTTCGTAGTTATCAGGTTATTCTTTCAGTTACTGCTCTAGGTTCCAATATTATTTTCCCTTCCTCATCAAATTTTCACAATAATGTTTGAACTGGGAGCTTCTCACTTATAACCTTATTTAAACATGAAACATGGAAAACTGAGTCCACTTGGGAAGATGAAGGAGGTTCCAATTTGTATGCCATAATACCAATATTTTGCAACATCTTGTAAGGACCAAATTAATTTTGTGATAATTTATTATCCTTATTACTTTTCTTGTTCAACATTTGTTTGTATGGTTGTACTTGTAAAAATACCAAGTCATCTTCATCGAAACTTCTTTCGCTACGATGCTAATCAACCTGTTGTTTCATTCGATTCTATGTCGAAGTGAGGTTAACCTTTAAGAGTTGGAGAACTTGTTGTTGATGCTCGATGTGATCATCCACTACTTTAACCTTAGAATTTTCTCTTAAATATAATGGGATGGATGGTGGATGATATCAATAAAGTGCCATAAATGGGGTCATTTTGGTGTAGTATGGAAGGAAGTGTTATATCTTCATTCAACTAGAGCTAACCATTTGACCCATTATGTTTGTTTACCAGATACAAATAAACTAAGATATCCTTCCAAATTTGTTTTCACTATCTCCGTTTTCCCATCAGATTGAGGATGATAAGGTGAGATATGAGCTAATTGAGTACCCAGAAAAGAAAATAATTTTGTTCAAAAATTTCTAGTGAAAATAGGATTCTTTTTGCTTACAATAATCTTTGGGTTTTCATATAGCTATTGAATTTTTTCCATAAATGAAGTAGCAATTGTATTGACTTTAACTGGATGAGATAATGCACAAAAATGTGCATACATGGTAAGTATATCAACTACCACCATTATGACACTCTTTCCATTAGACTTGGGTGAAAGTATGATAAAATCCATTGAAATATCATCCCAACATTGACTAGGAATGGCTAAACCTTGTAATGGACCCAGGGTCTTAATTGTCTCAACTTTGTTTTGTTGGAAAACCAAACATTCCTCCATAAGCGTTTGAATATCAGATGTAAGGACCTCCCAAAAAAATTCCTTCTTGACCCTCTGGTAATTTTTTTTTAAATCTTGAGTACCTTCCAAAGTCATAGGTGTGGAATTCCAAAATAATCTTTTGTTTGAGTTGGGAATTCTTACAAAGATATAAACGATATTTGTACCATGATGAATAATTTTTCTAGCTAAATGTACAAAAGATATTGGGATCTTGCTACAACTTTTGATTGAGCGTCCACACTTCTTTATCATTATTCCATTCATCCATTGCTTTAGTTATTCAATCTGGTTGGATAATAGAAATGACACAAAGAAATCCTTCCACGTACTCATCCTTGCTTGAGCATTCATCTGCAAAAAACTTTTGCTTCCATTTTTTGTATATGATTTCAAAGTCATAAACCAACATCTTTGTGACAAGTTTTTGTTGCTCTTCAGAAGAAAATCTGTGTTCCAAAAAGTATTTAAGACTATCATGATCTGCTTTTACCTTGAAGTTTCTTCTCATTAGGTAAGCTCACCATCGATTTAACACATGTAGTATTTCCAACATTTCCTTCTCATAAATATGTTTGTTTAAATACTTTCCTTTGATTGGACGACTTTCAAAATAAATGTGTCTTCCTTCTTGCATTAAAACAACACCAATTCCATTTCTCGAGGCATCACATTCTACAATAAAGGTTTTTGTGAAGTCTGGTGTAGTTAATACGAGTGCTTGGCACATTGCCTTTTTAATATGTTCAAAGGCCTTAGTTGCTTCTGGAGTCGACAAAAATTCTGCTTTCCTTAGTTATTTTGTTAGAGGTGCTTCTATTCTCCCATAATTCTTAACAAACTTACGATAATACCCTATCATCTCGATAAATCCTTGAATATGCTTTATGGCTTGGGGAGTCTCCATTACTTAATGGGTTTAATTTTGTTAGGGTCTACCTTAACACCCTCATGAGATAAAATATGATCCAAATATTCCAGTTCCTGTACTCCAAAGAATCATTTGGAGGTTTTTGCATATAATTGTTTCTCCACCAATAGTTTGAGAACCATGTCAACATGCTAAACATGATCCTTCCAAGACTTGATGTAGATTAATATATCATGAAAAAATACTAACATAAATTTTCTAAGGAATGATTTGAAAATGGAATTCATCAAACCTTGAAATGTAGAAGGTGCATTGGTAAGGCCAAGAGGTGTGAAAAGAAATTCATAATGACCCTCATGAGTTCTAAATGTTGTTTTTGAAATGTCTTTAGTTTGCATTCTAATTTGATAATATTGAACAAAGATCCATCTTGGTGAAGTAAATTTCTCCATGTAATTCATACAATAATTCATCAATGACAGGAATGGGAATTTTTTCTTTAATAGTGATATTTTTCAGCTCCCTATAAATCCAGACACATGTGCCATGATCCATCCTTCTTATGCACTGATACTAGTGGAGAAGAGAAATAAATTTGACTAGGTTGAATTATATCGGCCTCTAGCATTTCTGCAACCATACATTCAATTTCACTCTTTTAGTCATAGGGATATCTGTAAGGCTTGATTTTTGAAGGAGCACTTCTTGGAGTCAAATGAATATCATGATCATGGTCACGAATGGGTGGGAGGCCTTTTGGAGTCTCGAATACTTTAGAATGATTTTCCAAGAAATTTTGGAGATCTAGAGAAATAGATGATTTCGATGTTTGAATCTCTAGTAAGCATAATTGTGCAATAACTCCCCATTGTTCTTTTTTAGAATATTTTTCATGACATTAGAGATGATTATATTTGTTGGTTTCCCTCCGAGACCCCTTAATTCATATTTCTTTCCTTCTGAAAAAAACTGAAGAAAAGTTCATGAAAATTAAAAGATATCATACCCAAATATTTTAACCATTGGACTCCTTGTACAACATCAACACCACCCATTGGAATTTAAACCATTGGAGTATTCAATACATATTCCCGCATGGTTAGCTTGACATTATGGCACTTTCAAGAGAAATTTTTAGTTCTTGAATTTTCAACCATCACTTGGCACTCTGCTGTTGGATATAGGAATAAATTCAATTCCTTGGTTATCTTGCAATGCATTAAACTATGGGTACTACCTGAATCAATAAGAACTATTACCTTTTTCTTGTTGATATGTCCTTTTATCTTGAAATTTTAAGAAGTGGTAATTCCTACCAATGCATTACAAGATATAATCATATTCACTTCTTCTTTCTTAGGGATCCTTCCTGGTGCATATCCTCTTCTTTTGATGTTTCTTATTCATTTTATTCCTCCTCTTCACAATCTATGTAAAATATTTTTTTCTCAGCACACATATGACCTTTAGTGTATTTTCTATCACAATTATACTAAAGCCCTTTTACTATTTCTTCTTCCATTTTTCTGTGGTGTCAACCTTGTATGTTCTAGAAGGCTAAGAGAAGCAACACTTCCATATTTAGATTTGTGAGTGGTAGACTTCCCTGTTGCCATAATTTTTCTTTCAACTTTTCTTGCCACCCTAAATTCCTTCTCCAATGGATCAGCTTCCCAAAGGATAACCTCATTTTCAATGTTATCCTTTAAATTCCCTATGAAGCCATCAATCCTACATTTCTATGGAATATCATTCACCCTTTATTCAATTTTTGTAAGTACTGATTTTCTTTGTCATTGAACTCTTTTGTTTGAGATTTATCAATTGGTCAAATAAGGTGTTTCACTTTGTATTCTCATAATGTGCTATCATTTCCTACATAAAAATTGATCAAGTGACAAGTGGTTAATGAGAACAAAGCCATCGATACCATAAAATCTTATTGTGTTCTAAATATAAAGTTGCGATGAGTACCTTTTATGTTTGTTGAAAATTATGGAGACCCAAATATGGCTCCATCTATAGTATCCATGTTACCAGATCCTTTCCATCAAGCTTCCTAATATTGATCTTTTCAATATGGCCAGTCTTCAATCCAATGTTAGAGCCTATGAAATCATGATTAACATTTCTTTTGTTCTCGTCATGAGTTTCATCTAATATCTTTTTGCCATAGGAAAAATTTCTTGTAGAAACTTTGTTAAACCTTGTTCCAAACATTCCATGTACGATTTTAAAATATTCTTCAAACCATCCATATTAGATTCCATTTAATTTTTGGTTACTCTTTGTGAAAGTGAAATTTGTTGCACCTTGTCTCATAATTTTGATATATCATGTTGCATTTCTTCCTCTTCTTCATGTGTCATAGAAGATATTTCTAGTTGGTTACTATGTGTGTCCATTTTTCTTGTTTCAAGGAATTTTGAAATAAAAGAATGATATCTATGCTTCATTATTCCCTTTGAATAACTTCAAACTGATTTTTCAAACAAAAGTTATGCAAAATTTAAAAAATACACACATTTTCTTGTTTTTTAGGAGCTATATATTGTAGTCATTGTATCTTTGTAATTGTGAATCTCCAAGATCTAAATTCCATCTTATAGTATCCCTATGAGTCTTATTTTCAACCTAACAAATCAAACCAATATTGGATTCTTCAAGAAAGAGTTATGTCCAATCTTCGATGATGACATGATTGTAGACTAGCTCAGTAGAGCGAACTTGTAAGGAGTGCCACATGTCACTGTTTTGACATTCAACCCTTAAAATGATACCCAAAACACTAAATTCTATCCTATTTCTATTACATTATATTAAATTCAAATACGATTCTCAGAGAGAAAGCTATGATGATTTCCCTAGGTCACTTGTTTGAGATGGAATATTTGAGCTCGCAAAAACCTTAAATTCCTTGGATCATACCTCCAACTACATAATGAGACAAGATTTGAAACCCATACACAAATTTCACTACCATTTTGGCTCCACTTGCTTAGAGTTTATAATTTTGAAACTTTGTATATAAAACGTTATAGAAAAATTTCCATGATTACTTGCTTAATGTAGCAAAACCCTAGAATGCAAAGTTGAGATACAAAATGTTACGTAACCAGATCAACAATTTCAAAATTAGCCTGTTCAAGGGGGAAACCTCCTTTATATCACACAAATGAATAATTATTGAATTATACAGATGAAAATAACTACTTTATATATATAGCAGTCTAAGGGGTCACAATATAATCAGATCCTAGGTAACAATAATAATGTAAGGGCACAACGATAACTATAGTGGGCTTCTATGGGGCACAATAATAACAATATGGGTACTACATGGGCACAAAAATAGAAATAAGGGGGATACACTAACAAAACAATAAGGGGCTACAATAGTAGTATAGGGATGTAAAAATAGAGTGTGAAATCCTAGCCCTCAAAAAGTGGCTTAGAATTTGGGGTTGCTTACATAAAACTACCTGAAAAAGATTCCAATCGCATGTAGGCTTCGTTGTGGGAGTTACTATAGGGTTTAGCTCACATGGAGGGCTTGTCATGGGAGTGATTATGGGT
Source organism: Pinus taeda (assembly GCA_000404065.3). Classification (NCBI taxonomy): domain Eukaryota; kingdom Viridiplantae; phylum Streptophyta; class Pinopsida; order Pinales; family Pinaceae; genus Pinus; species Pinus taeda. The sequence continues at coordinate 75,966 of APFE030960463.1, forward strand.
CTAGTTTAGTCAAAAGTAAACTTAACACTGGGGTTGGGCACCTGGGGTGGTTGGTTAGCCTTTAGGGCTCCTATAGATCTTGAGGAAGGTCAATTTGGTTGTGGTTTGTCGATTCCACTTCCTTAACTATGCTTTGGGAGCTGAATCATATCATAGTAACTTTTTGTCACATGTTTCTCCTGGTGGAATGGTTGGCTTGGGTAAATTTAGGAGAAGGGTGGTTACGACATGCATGAGATACAATTATAATGTTTCTTCCTTTGATTCATAAATGAAACTGATGCTTCCTTTCATGTACCATTTCACATCAATGACACTATTTTGTCATCAATGAAAATATTATGTGAAATAATATCCCACTCTTCCATGGATTGAAACACCACTAGCAATTGATAGTCATTGATGGTAGTGAGAAAAAACTATAAACTCCCCCTAACTTGCTACTGGGGACTCCTTGATCATGTCACTTCTCTTCTTAGTCATCCTTCTTCCATGTCTACATTCTCTTTCTCTTTGACATGGTTCGTGACCTTTTTACTTCTTTTTCTTCCTTATTGAATGTTAGCATTCTCTCCCCCCTTCACATCAGTGGTAAGGGAAGGGACATGGTTTCCTACAAATGATTCCATGACTTTGTTTTGACCTTGTAACACCCCCTAGTTGATTGTCCATATAAATAAAATATATCTAAGGTCAAGCGAAACACATTCCAAGGTAAATTTTGAGAGAAACATAGTGGTGGGTATCACGAATGATTAATTAATGGCTATGGAAATTAACAAAGGAATTGTAAAGGGAAAAGTGGAAATAATTGGAATTTTATTTATGAAATAAATTAAAATAAGAGAAAAGGAAGGTCAAGAGACACAAATTCACATGAGAGGGAAATGAAGGAAAAATGAAGGAAAATGGAAACTATAAAAGCCTCAATGATAAAAAGGTTTTTGAGGATTAGTTGCTAGCTCTTGGACAATTTTTGGGTTGAGATCTATTCCATTCTCTCATTCTCTCATACTCTCGGATACGTAGAGAAATATTGGACCACTTGGTAATTCACTTGGATTTGGGAAAGAAAGAAAAGGAAAGTAGAAAAGCGCAAGGGAACAATTAGATAAAGGATTAAAGTAGATTACTTCGTGGGTAACTGGTTGCATGTGTGAATGCAGTCTTGATTTATGGACGCATGGTATATGCATGTGATTTTATGGTTATGTGCTATTATTGGTATGGAGATTTGGATGGGTTGATAGTGGTTTTGGCCTTGCCTTGGAATTTCCTGGATATCAATGGTATTGTGGGTTTTCCACTTCTTGTTTTTTTATTGGTTCTCAGGTTCCTTATGGTTGTGTGTTGGACTAAACACTCTGGAAGCTTTGTAACATCTTGTGTTGAGTTACTAGTCCTGGAGTCTAGGTTAGGACAAATAGTCTAGAGCCCATTGTGGGGTTTGTTACTAGTCCCTAGAGTTGGCTTCAATAAACACTCTGCCACCCTAGAGGGTTATGGGTTGAGTTACTATTACTTAGTGCCCTAGAAAAATTAGGTAGAGACCAATCTAATTAGTGTTAAGGATGTTTGACTATGCAAATGGAATCACTGTGGTTGACACTTCAGGTGGTTTAGAATATTCAATCCCTGGTTTGGTTTTGTATTTTTTTATTTCATGATATCCCATATTCATGATTAGAATATGGCGTGGGGGTGATTGGTTAAAAGTGAGATTTGGTTCAACAAAATCTATGGTCAGATGGTACGTGGAAGTCCCTAACTTGGCTGGTATGTTTATATGTTAATATGAGACATTTCCCTGTTGTGCTCTATGAGAATTTGTAGTTATTTTTTTGGATATATTAGGGTTAAGTTCTCATGATTTTTATGCTAGTTATGATTTGGTTTTAAGGTGTGTATTATCTATAGATATTGTCATGAATTATGTAGTTATTGATTGGTTGATGAATGTATGGACTAATAAGTGTTGTTGGAGCTATGTATAGAGGGCATAAGGCATCTTTGGTGATTATTAGATGAAACTTAGACTATTATGATCATATATGCATTCATGACCTATAGCTTCTATGTTTGTCATGTGTTTAAAGGAATGTTTGTTATGAACTAGGCATGTCCTAGGTGAGTTATTGTTCAAGTTTTGCATGAAAAACTTTTCCGTTATGTTAGTTATCATTTTGATAAGTTATAAGAAGTTTTTGTAGTGGTATGGAAGCTAGACTTGGAAAGTAGCTCAAATATTGGGATCGCACAATCTAAACTAGAGATTTTGGGACACAATTGCATGGAGGCAGTGCTGTGGATGTGGTTGGAGGCCTATAACCGCACCTTGGCCTTGTCATGCATGCGGTTGTGGGCGTAGAGCAGCAAAAAGGAGCTCCAACACAAGGTTTGGTCATGTGGGGTGATCCTTTTGCCTCTGAGTGTCGTGTAGCCTTAGGGAATGTTGTCAATTGCTAGTTTGTCATCCCCACTTCGATCACTAGAGCTTGGACGTTGGGTCATGTCATAGTAACTATTGGTCTCATGTTTATGTTGGTATGCCAGTGAAATTGTGTAAATGTCAGAGTAGGTTGTTACAAGAGGAATGGGAGGTAATACTTTCCAGATGAGTTCAAGAAATCCAGACCTCCTACCTTTGATGGATAATTGAAGAATTCGAAAGATGTAGAATATTGGTTACCTGCAATGAAGAACTTTTTTTGTAATGTGTGATTATACAAAGAATATGAAGGCCATGATAGTTATTTTTAGTCTCAAGGGAAAAACATATATCTAGTGGGAAGATGTGAAGCGAGTTAGAGGCATCAAGACAGAGGAGTTGAGTCGGCATGAGTTCAAAAGGCTCTCTAGAAAGAAGTACTTATTAGAGAGATAAAATGGTAGGAATTATAAGGAGTTCTACGAGCGTCGGATATTGGAAGAAGTAATTAGAAATTTGAAACAATTTTATGAGTAGTCTAAGTGTAAGTTGTAGCCTAAGCAGGGTTGGAAATGTAATGATAAAACTAAGGGAAGATGGGATAGGAAGCAAGGAACACCTTAGGATGTAGGTAACAATGAGAATGCAATGTTGTACAATAAATTCAATGCAGTCAATAGAGGACATGGATTTTAGACTGAGGATTAGAACACAGGTGAGGGAAGGAAGACTTTGGAGTCTTGGAATTGCAGAAAAGGATCATCATGGGAGAGATTGTCCACAAAATTATAGTGTAAGACCTTTAATTTATAGTGCTTGGTAGGCACATAATGTTGGATATGTTGGACATAGTATTCCTCAAATTTATGCAGCCTTGGATAATAGGCAGGTTGAATATGAAGCATCCATTATAAAGATGGAAGTTAATCTTCATGATCAAGTTTGATTCTATTTTGATTGAACCTTCATCTAACTATACTTATATCAATCCCGATTTGATGGATAAGTGTTGCTTGAATGAAGAATTGCATGGAGATTTTTGGTTGGTGTTGTTGGAAATAGGTACAAATAAAATAGTTCATCATTGTGTGAGATCTTGTGCATTAAATTTGAAAGATATGTCTACTTCAACACATATAAATGTACTTTCGTTGCGATCATACAATATTTTTTTGGGTATAGATTGGTTGTAAATTCAGAGGACTAAAGTGGATTTCTATGAAAATGCCATTGAGTGCTTAGACGATGATGGAGGGAAGAGAATATTGTAGGGAAGGAAGAAGCCTACATCAGTGATAATGGTTATAGTTATGCAGGAAAAATTGGAGTAGCTAAAAAGGGTGTGCATTGTTTAAAATTGATATTTCCAGTGAAAGAGGGAAGGATGTTGAGGATGCTAAAGTCTTGAAGAGGTATCCAATTTTGCAATAGTTTTAGGATGTATTCCCAATAGATACTTCAAAGTTACCCCCTCATAAGTAAATAGTTTTTTCTTTTGAGTTGACTTCGGGAGAAGCACCAACATCAAGCACAGTTTACAAGGTGAGCACTCTATAATTAGTGGAATTGAAGTTACAACTTAAGGAAATGCTTGATAAGCGATACATTAGGCCAATTTTTTCGCATTAGGGTTCATTAATGTTGTTCGTGAAGAACAAGTATGGTACTCTTAGGTTGTGTATTGATCATAAGAAGTTGAAAAAGGTGACAATGAAGAACATGTACCCTTTGTCACATATTGATGACTTGATTGATCAGTTGAAGGGAACGTCAGTGTTCTCGAAGACTAACTTGAGTTCAAGGTATTATCAGGTACACATTAAAGAAGAGGACATTTACAAAACCAAATTTTGTAATGGGAATCATCATTATGAGGTTGTAGGGGTTCCTTTTGGTGTTATTAATTCTCTAGCTACTTTCATATGTTTGATGAATAATGTGTTGTGTCCTTTTTTGGATAAGTTTGTGATGGTATTTATTTATGATATATTGATATCTTCTAAGAATGAAGAAGAGCACGTAGAAAACCTAGCAATAATGTTAATATTATTGACAGAGAATAAATTGTGTGAAAATATTAGTAGATGCAGTTTCTTTCTGACATATGTTAATTACTTAGGAAATTTTATTTCCAAGGAAGGTATAACAATGGACCCTTAAAAGCTCATAGCTCTCATGGAGTGGGCAGATCCTAGGAACGTGGATAAGGTTAGATCATCCATGGGACTAGTAGGATATTACAGGTGGTTCATTAGAAACTTCTCACAAATTGTGTATCCTATTACATACTTGTAGAGAAAAGGGTAGAATTTTGAATGGACTGAGGAGTGTGCATCTAGTTTTAAGAAGTTGAAGCATTTCCCTACAAATTTTCTACTATTGAAGATTGCAAATCTAGACAAAGAGTTTGTGGTATTTATAGATGCTTACGAGAGAGGGCTTGGCGTCGTCCTGATGTAAGAAGGATAGGTAATACACTATGGTTCAAGGAAGCTGAATGATCACGAGAAGAACTACATGACTCATGATCTCGAGTTGGAAGTTACCATTCATCCCTTGAATACGTGGCAACATTACCTTCTTGGTAAGAGATTTATTCCGATGAGTGATCACAGTGGGCTAAGGTACTTATTTGAAAAAACTAACATGAATGTGAGGAAAGCTATATCATTGGATATTGTCAGTGAGTTTGACTTTGAGATGAGGTACATTAAGGAGAACAAGAATAGGGTTGCAAATTCTCTTAGTAGAAGAGTGCGGGTGAATCACATTATAGTAGTGAGTTCCTATGGGATATACTTATACGATCATATATTCCACGTAGGACAACATGATTACAGGTATCATTAGTTGAGTCATAGATTACAACAACATGATAAAGGTGATAGGGATGAGGATTACCATCTCACAACAAACGTCTTGGTCAGATTAAAGAACAAGATTTATCTACTACGTGACAGTGAATTCAAGAAGCTTATCTTGAGGGAGTTTCATGGCAATCCTTATTCAATTCACCTAGGATACCAGAAGACATTGAAAAAAATTAAGATTTTTTATCACTGACTAAACGTGAAGAAAGAGGTGGTTGATTTTGTTGCTAGATGTTTGGATTGCTAGTAGGTAAAATAAAATTGTAAGCATCTAGGTGGTTTATTACATCTGATTCTGATTCCAAAGTTGAAATGGGAGGTTAATTCTATGGACTTTAGTATAGCTTTATCGATGACATCGAGACAACATGATTCCATCATGGTTGTGGTGGAAATGTTAAGTAAGGTAGATCACTTCATTATAGCCATGTATACAAATTTAGCTAGTGAGGTAGCTCATATTTTCATCAGGAAGATATTGATACTGCATGTTTTTCCTAAGATTATTTTATCTGACAAAGATGTCAAGTTTACTTTCATGTTTTGGAAGGATTTGTTTGCAGGGTTGAGGACAAAGGTTTCTTTTAGTACAACTTATGATCCATAGATAGATGGATAGATAGAGAGGGTTAAGAATATTCTAGAGTAGACATTGACGGTATATGTTATGCATCAGAAAAGGAAGTAGGAAGAGTATCTTCCACTAGTAGAGTTTTCTTATAATAATGGGGATCAAGAGTCTTTGAAGATGAGTCTATTTGAGGCTCTTTATGGGTGGAGTTGTAATACTCCTATGAGTTGGAGTGATTTAGTGAACAAGGTGTTGATTGAACCAAACATGTTGGCATATATGGAATAAGAAATGAAGGTTACTAAAATGAATAATAAAGTAGCACAAGATAGGAAAAAGAGTTATGAAGGTCAACATAGCGTATTTGATGAGTTTCAAGTTGGGGTGCATATGTATTTGTGCATCAAACCCAAGAAGAAATCCTTGAGGATTGCATCATGTTCCAAGCTAGCACCTTGGTATGAAAGCCTTTCGAGATCCTTCAGAGGATTTGACCTGCTATCATAGTTCAAGTTTCATGGGAAACTTAATGTAATATAGTGATCATGGGAAACAACTTTGGGGCAAGCTAAAAGAAAATTTTTTAGTGCTTATTTAATGATTACAAAGGAAAATAACTAACAAATTAAATGTCAGAGCATATGTTAAATTTAAAAAAGTGAGTGTTAGAAAATCAGTGGGAAGAATAACTTATTATTATTTGACACATGGTGCTGATAAATTAGTTGGTGTGACATGTTATTAAATTTTCCCAAAATAAAGAATTGTTGAATTTACCACTGCGAAATGTGATAATGATTATCAAAGCTAATGATGTGATTGAGGTAACGATAAGAGGCTTTGATCATGATAAATATCATGCAATACAAATTCACACACCAAGCTTCAGTTTTGATGAATCAAGCCTGAGATTCATGGTTAACTTACTATTTTGAACATGATGAGAAAACTATGTTTTTTATGACTCTTTCTTCCTGTAAAAGATAGTAATTTTGGGAACAGTTTCTAAAAATCTAGAAAGAAGGTTCTAAAACAATTTTATTTTTTTTGGGAACAGGATAATTTAAGAAAACCTCTTTCAAATTTTACACAACTATAATGGTTTTGGAGATACGAGGGCATATTTGGACCTTTGCTTTGAGGAATTCATGAAAAAAATATCATAAACAGTTATTGGTGAGACACCCCATCATTTTGAGTTTTTGAGACAATATTGACTTTGTAAATCGAATGAATATATATGTCTAGGATTATAAGAAAATATTTGAAGATATGTAACAATGAAAACCTAATTTTCTTGGCACAAAATCTATAGTTTCTTATCTCATTTTGACAATTAAGGTACAAATGGAAATGCAATGGACACTCAACAACATTCAACATTTCAAAAGACATTGTGGCTTTGTTTATTTCAAGTTTGTGTTTAGTTAATTTTATATTTGATTTGATTTCCAGCAAAAAAGGAAGATATAGTTAATATTTTCATTATTTATGTAAACATTTTCTAATTAATAAGGGTTTGGGCCTGAGTAGTCCTGGGGAGCCTTTTGTGTTTCATAATTTAATATATACATACAAGATCAGAGGACTTGACCTTTGGTCCCCAAATATTCATGTGATAGTTATTTCCATTCAATGTCTTCTATATGTGTTTTTTTTTCCTTACTTGATGATTCATTGAATGTTTTATCTTTAGTATTTGAGTAGAGAATAATGAATTAAAATTCATCATTAGATGCTCTACTTTGTATTATTCAAATAATTATCAGTTATGTCCTCTAAATTTTCTCTTGGATTCACCTCTCAGCCCAATTACAATGGATTTTCTTCTCCTTTCAACTTGCAACCCTCTAATAATTTAAGTTTCTATGAATGAGTTGTCTACCTTGTCTTTACTATTCACTGATAATACAACCGTTATCTTGTAGCCCTTTGTGTTTTTCATGTACTTTGACTCCATTTACCAATGGATTGTCTCTGTTTCCCAACCAATCCTTTTTCAACCCCATTCCTAGTTAAAAATCTAGCCACTAAGTGTATTAGTGACATGATACTGTAACAACCTTGAGTAATAGAGTCATAGAGAGATCCCTCTCTATATTGAAGGGTCAACATTCAATTCTAAATTGGTTTTAAGGTTTCCTAAATTTTTATCCCCACAACGAGGGAAATTTGTGAGTGATAACAAGACCAATGGCCCACAGACTTGCACTACCTCACACAATGAATGTCCCCGATATTTTCCATATTTCATTACCAAAATAGTATGTCTAGGATGTTGATAATGAGATTGACTAGTCTGCATTAGAGGTTGAACGAAAGGGAGAATTTCATCAAGAGTCACAATCCATAGTAGAGCAAAAATAACTCATGCTCCGAAACAAAACAAATGGGCAGCTTAAACTGTAGTGGAAGCACTTTGGGCTTGACAAAGCTACATAAGAGATGGTAGATAAGATGTAGGATATGTATTCTTCATTATTTGTTGGTTCAAGAAAATGATTTTTTGGTATATGTATATGTATATATTGATGTTTTTATAGATACCACATATATTTGTGTCATGAATCTCCAATAAGTGATATAATAGTCATGTTAGTTATGTTGGACATGGTTTGCAGTAGTTGTTCATTATAAATATTGCATCGTGCTATGTTATAAACTGCCATGGGTAGTATGGTCTTTCTTTAGCAATTTGTTGGTCATAGATGTCATTGAACATCGAGGACAATGTTCCTCGAAAGGGGAGGGGTTTGTAACAAGTCCTACTTTATTTTCCATGTAAATAAAATATAACCAAGGTAATGAGACATGTTTTCTATAGTAAATGTTGGGAAAAACAGAGTGATGGGTAGCAGTGGTGATTAATAATCGCTATGGAAATTGGCAAGGGAAAAGTGGCAATAATTAACATTTTATTTAAGAAATAATGGAAAATAGGAGAAAGGAAGGTGAAGAGATAGAAATTTGCATGAGAGCGAAATTAAAGAAAAAAATGGAGGAAAATGAATAAAATAGATGCCTCAATGATAAAAAAATCTTTTGAATATCAATTTCTAGCCTTTCGACAGTTTTTGGGTTGATCTCTCCTTCATTCTCTCATTCTCTCATACTTATACACACTTTGGAGTTCTCGTGAATTGGATAAAGAAAGAAAAGGAAAGCAAGAAATCACAAGGGAATAATTGGATCAACAACTACAGTTGGATTACTTAGCAGGTAACAGGTTGCATGTATGAGTTCCTTGCTGATTTCTAGGTGCATGGTATATGCATGTGATTTTCTAGTTATGTGTTTTCATTAACATGGAGATTTTCCTATATTGACAATGGTTTTATCCTTGGCTTGTCATTTCCTCGATTTCGATGATTTTGTGGGTTTTCTACTTGTGGTTTTCCTTGTTGGTGCTCATGTTTCTTATGGTTATGGGTAGGAACAAACACTATAGAACCCCTAGAACAAATTTTGTTGATTTACTAGTCCTAGAGCCTAGCTTGGGACAAACACTTTGGAGCCCTATATGGGTTGAGTTACTAGTCCCTAGAGATGGTTTGGACAAACCATATGGATCCCTGAAAGGTTTTGGATTGAGTTACTAGTTCCTAGAGCCTTGGATAGCTTGGGTAGAGACTGATTTGATTGGTAGTAGTGATGTATGATCCTTAACTATTCCATAGACCTGATAGAATCTCCCTCTAGGACCATGCTTCCTTCTTTGTGAATCTTCCCTTGAAAAAATCCTTCCTTGCAAATATTTATGGCTTCAATTATTTTAACATCTATCCTTGTACTATTGCCATATTGTAGTCATTGTCTCCTTTCTAGTTGTCATCAACCATGTACTTCTTTTATAGCTTCCTTATCACATATTATTGATTTTTCAAGCATACTAAATGTCTGTGAATCCTTTTCAGTTGGATACTTATTTTGAATCTCCCCATGTCATTGTTTCCTATTAGAATGTTGTTTCCCTCCTAATAATAACTTCTTCTTGATAATTTTGTCTACATAATTTTTCTTCTTCAAGTTAAAAATCAAGTATTCATAATCTCAAAGAAGCCTTCACCAAGGTATTAGGTGTGAGGGTTCAAACCTAACCTTGGTTCTTCCTCTCTTATTCTCCATCCCATATTGTTCATACTTTGGTTAATATGAAGTCCCTCTTTCTTGGGTCGTCCAGTGTTGGGTTTGTAGTAATGTGTTGTGTAACCTTCATTGTGACATATGTAGCACACAGTGTTGGGTTTGAACATTTGTGGGTATTACCCATATTCTCTACTTCTAATTTGTTCCTCATGTTTAAGCTCGGGTACCTAATAATATCCCCTATACCTTATCACATCATAGGTCTTTAAATCTTGTGCTCGGTGGCGAAATTTTGTGCATGAAAGAAAATAACCAAATAACTTATTTTGATACTTAGAGGTATAGGGTGAGCTTGATATTTTTAATTTATTCCTTGGAAGAGCCTCATCCAATTTTTTATTCCTCACTCCTACGTCATTTTTTCTTATGGATCCTTTGTGATTTTTTTCCATCATAGGGGATTTCATTCTTTTAATATGTTTCCTTCCTTTTTGTGAATTATATGCACCCTATTTATTCCTAAAATTATTGTCAGAGCTATTATAGATGTGAAAAGGAACATGCTTGGGGTGATTCATCACTTGCTTATGATCTTTGATTGATTTTTCATTGGATGTAATAAACATTTGATCAAAATTATTAGGATGGTCGTCGTTTGATGTTCTTGGAAGATATTTATTCTTCGATGTCTCACAACTTTCTAGATACCAAAGACCTCCTTTCATGACAATCAATATTTTAATGTTCAGAATATGATCAAGAGATTCAGACCCTTTGTGAAGCCTTAAGTTGTGTTATATTTGTTCTAGTATTTATTTCAAAAGAGGAACTTCTTCTTCTAATATTGCTCCTTCTTATTTAGCTATTGTAACAAATAACATTTATCCTTTCAGCTTCCACTAGGTCAATTTTTTGAAAAATAGAGGCCTTCTCATTTAGATCTCTGTCCCTAGGTTGCTTCATTGGTTACCTTCCTTCTTTCTAAGGTTTCTTATTTCCTTCAATGCACTTATAATTTCTTATTCATAATCTTTTATGTTCCAAGATCTTCTATTTCAATGAAAAATAATATTTCACCTCTTTCATAGTCGCTCACACTCTTCTTGCATTGGTAATGGATTACTTCTTTAGGGAGGAACTTCTTCTTGCTACCTGACTCTTCTTTGGATTATTAGACCCTAATAATGGTTCATCATCATTATCATTCATTTTTTCATAGGGACACTTAGAAGCATAATGACCTATTCTTCCACATTCAGAGCATTTGAAATAAAGCTTACCTTTGGAATTTTTGGTCACTCTTTATATATTTCTAAAAAAAATTGCTTCTTCTTCATCAAAATTAGAGTTTTGTTGATTTTCATCATTTTCCCCTCTTTGGGTGCCTAGAATGTTGCTTCCTTGACTTCTGATTTTTCCTCCTTTATCCTTAGCTCATATTTTAAGAGTGTTCCATGAGGTATATCCAGAGTCATTTTCTACATATCTGACAGTCCTTCAAGGTATGATACATTGAGATTGAACATTCATGGGAGAGATCTCAATATTTTTCAAACAACAACACCATCCTTAACTTCTCACTGAGACCTACAATATAGTTGACAATCTTGTTTAATTGAAGAAAATACAAAGCAATATTCTCGTCTTCTCCCATATTCAAACATTCGAATTAGTCCTTGAAATATTATAGCTTAGATTCTTTCATGCTTTTGTCCCCCTTCATAATAAGTTTTAATCCTTTGTTCCATATGTCATGAGTTGACTTAAACAACATTACATTTGCAAGTGGCAAATCTAATAAAAAACTTAAAATGGCATGTTGAGTGACTAATTAGATGTATAGAGGGCCTCACCATCTTTATTTCTATGAGGATTATAAGGAAATTCATACATAGTTTTACAATTTCGCAAACATCATCTCTCAAAGAAATGAGATATCATTCTTATCTTCTAGAAAGCATAGTTAGAACGATTAAATAAAGGAGGCGTTTGTGATGCTTTGGTTCTTGCCATATTTCTTTGAAATCAACTTGTAGTAGTGAATTATTACTAAAGGCACCTTCTTTGATACCAATTCTTAAAAAAAATATTACACTAATGGGTTGGGCGGGTGGGGGGTATAGCGTAACCTTGGTTAAAATCTTGGTAGGTTAATATCTCATTTGTTGTTCACTTCCCCATTTTAGAATTGGGTCTATCTGATATAGACACCATGCTCAAACTTTAACATTGTTAAAGTTCATCCAATTTGCATCATTATCTACCATATATTTTATCATTGAACCATATGTCTACCTAGAAGTTGCACATTACATATAAAATTTGGTGTTTGTGTGTTTTACCCATAGTTTATGTAGTTTACTAATGTTGATCTTCAAATAGCAATAACTTCTCATCCGAGAGGAGTTTTCCAGAGTATGATATACCATTTGAAACGTATTGAAAAGGAATATCCAACAATACCATCCATAGGTTCATTAAGACATCATAAATTTCACAAAAAATTCAAGAAACATGACACCTCTTTGACTTCACTTAATGAGAGCATGCAAGAGATACAACTATCATACGACGTTGGTTGATTTATTAATGTTTCCTTAGGAACCCCCTTTGACATCAATAACATTATGTGAAACATCTAGTTTATTTATACATGCATAATTGATAATACTATAAAATTGAAATTTTGATTATGAAAAGACAAAAATATTTTTATGATACTCTAAAAACGATGATAAAAAACTGTGATACTTCCATATATCTTTTTACATCAAGCAATCAATATGTATATATTAAAACTTGTCAATAAATTAATTTTTTTATTACTTAAATATAGATAACACATGGTGGTGTCTTGAATTCACCAAGAATTTCAAAAATCTTATACTAGTGCAACAAATAAATTAAAAAGGAAAAAGTACATAACTAGGTTGGAAATAAATATTAATATTTGATTTTTGTATGCTACTAAAATATTCTAGAATATTCTATTGAGGTTAATTCCATACCATCCACCTAATATTTATTGATTATTAATTTAAAAATATAGAAGTATTATTTCAAAATAAACATACCTTTAGAGATTCTTCTTCAAGATTCATCATGTTGATGTTTCTTCCTATCAAAGTTTTAGAACCAACTGATGTGGGTTATCATTAGGACTAGAAGAAATTCCAATGCGATGGATCCAGAAAAAGCATCCGTAAAAAGATATCCTCAAGAAGCCTTAGTTATAAATTTTGGTCCTATAGTGAAGGGATATTGGTGAATAGGTCCTGCTTCTTGAACATATACATTTTTTTCCTAATGATGAACCACATTAGATAGTTTGAAAATTTAACAGGAAGAAATATCAATATGATGGATCTTGAAGAAGAATCTATAAACAAAAACCTTAGTTTATAAACATAACTATCAACATAACTAGAATAGTACTATGCTTAACTTGATAGTGTTTTGGCACCCTATGTAATATCATAGTCACCACAATAATAATATTAAAAATCCATTCAATGGTAAATGAAAAAATTTACTCATAATGTAAGTCTAGTTCCTTACCATAATCCTAATGCATTAAGTGTACAAAAATAAATTTATCTCATATCCCAAAAATAATTTTATCTCTACAAGTATAGGTCCATCTTAACCACATAGTTAGAAAGCATCCAAAAGCATAAAATTTCTTAAAATGCATAATTATTTTAAATGAAAAACATAAAAATATGTTCATACTTCGAGATATTTAAACCCTCGCAGATCCATGGTGTATATATATATATATATTATTTAAGTTTTCAATTTTTGAATACATAAATGGTTTCAGTACTTGAAAATCTCATTGGGCACTTGGATTATGTTAGACTACGCAATTTAAATATACAATATGTTACACAATTTTTATTTTGTTTTGACCAAAAAGAACTGTAAATGTGTCAAAATGTAGAATATAAGGACCACTAGAAAATTTTTTAACCATAAATAATTTATAACTTTATATTTTTTAACCATATATAATATATACATACTTTATCTTGAAACATTTCACCTTTTCCACCAAGGAAAATCTGCAAATTTCATTATAGGAATAGTGAAAATTACATGTTGTAGCAATTTCTAAAGCATCTGCCAACACTTGTATAGGGAGTACAACAAGGGTGGCCTCTGCCTGGTCAATCTGATAGGGGGAATGAATGTCTCTATCGGGGGGAGAGATATCCTCCTATAGAAGCATGGCGATAGGAGAATCTAGTGGAAAAGCAAGCATCCCCTCCAATAATCTTCATGGATCCAACCCTAAAGTTGGTTGTGTTATAGGATCCCAGTGGCAAGCAAGTATTCAAGGGAAATTCCTTCTGAGAGAAAACAAGAAGACCATATTCATGATACCATGTAACAATTTGGAGAATTATCACAAGTATATGAAGGATCGTGCACTTATTTGTAGGTTTTTTAGCATTTGGCCCTTAGAAAGATACTTGATCAAATGCATCCACCTAAAATGGAAACCAAAAGGCCATATAGATCTGAAATTGGGAGCCAACGGCTTCTTTACAGTAATATTTTCTAGTCTGGAGGATAAGGAGTCGATATTTGAAAATGGTCCATATTGCTATTACAATGTTGGCCTTTTCATGATATATCAGGAAAAATGCTACAACCTAGATCGAGAATAGTTCATGGCTACCACTGTGTGGGTTTGCCTTTTTCAACTACCTATTCAGTTTTAGGATATAGAAATATTCGAAGGGATCGATAACTTTATTGGAAGATTCGTGAACATAGCTAAATCTACACAGTGTGGTCGATATACTTCATTTGCCTGCATCTGTGTCTATATGAACATCAGTGAGCCCATTCCTAACTTTATGGAGTTGGAGTATCAAGATGAACTATGGAAGCAATCGTTGAATTATAGACACATTCTATTTTGTTGTAGAATATTTCATGAGTATGGACATCTGTATAAGGCCTTCCAACTAAATCAAATGGAATCGAAGGATGCACAATCCCCCAAGGAATTGACCCAATCATTGGAGCCCAATGAAGGTTTTCAAGAAGTCTCATAGACCAAGTTGGGGTTGAAACAATCTCAATCCAATCTGTCAGCACAACCACAAAAACTAGAGAACTAAAACAAATTCGACATTCTATAGGACCTGGGGGAGACTTCCAAAACCATGGATCATAAACAATATCCAGCAAGAGGGAGAGTCATGCTGAAATATTCTTCTAAGGCAAAAAATAAAATCCCATATGGAACCCTCATATAAGGAAGAAAAAGAACAACTAGTGAATCAAACCATCATGGACATTGATAGATCGAAGGAAGCCCTGAGCGCAAAGGAGAAATTGTGAAAATTATTATTGAATTAGTGGAGGAATCTAGATGAGAGATTCATATAAGAGGATAAAAAAAATATCTATAGAGATACCTGCCAAAAATATCATCCAAACAAGGAAAACAAAACCACCCGATCCACTAGATATCCTTAGATCTCAGATGTGTACCAGTCTAGAATGAAGTAGCCAAATTAAGGGAGGTAAGAAATGTGGCCGTAAAAGACTTCAGGAATCAATTCAGATGGTAGGGTATGTAATAATCACCTTAGAATGGGCAGTACCTCTCTATGCCCTCTTCCACCAAATCAACAAATTTTTCCAATGTTTATAATATCTTGGAATGTGAGAGGCCTCAAGAGCCAAGGAAACAAAGATATTTGCAGGATCATCTCAAAAAAGAGACATGATATTGTAATGCTTCAAGAAACTAAGGTTACTGAGGAAAGACTTAAGGATATTATTGGTCACATGCAACCCAAGTATGATGTGGCAGCCTTGGATGGAAGGGGAAGTTCCAGGGGGATTTCCATTTGATGAAACCCTTAAGAGATCCTTTTCAACCATTGGTTCAACATGCCTCGCATCCTCTTAGGTATATTTAGGAACATTGATAAAAGAAACTAGGAAATACTGTCGGTGATCTATGACCATCACATTCCAGGAGAGAAATAATGTTTCCTCTAGAACATAGGAATGCTTAGGAATATGTGTAAGGGAAAAATATGGCTTATTGGGGGATATTTTAATCTTATAACCTCATTGGAGGAAAAAAAAGCTATGGATTAGAAGGCATGAGCTACAAATGGATCTCTTTGAGGACCTGATTATGCATATGAAACTAGTGGATATCCCCACCATCAATGGAATGTTCACATGGAATAATGGTAGAGGTGGCCCATAACAAGTATCATACCAATTGGACCGATTCCTACTATCAAAAGATCTTATTAGTAAATATATTTTCTTTGAAGCCTTTATTATACCCTACCTTGGGTCAGACAACTTGGCGATTCAACTAGAAATGGATCTAAAATTGGATGACAGAAACATACTATTCATATTCAAATCCTTCTAGCTGTGTGATCCTTCCTTTCTTGATAAACAGAGGACTGTTGGGAATCAAGTTCATCGTAGGGAAGGAATTGAATGAAAACCTTTAAATTTCCTTTGAAATATCTTAAGAAGTAGATAAAAAATTAGAATAAGTCAGAATTCAGTCATATATTGAAAGATCAATAACACATATAAGCTAGTATGCAAAGGATTCAAAGATGAATTATCCCTAAAAGTCACTCCGGGCTCTTGGAAATTGAAGAGGGAAAGCTCCTAACTCATATTGAAGAAGGAAGAAAGCAGGAGGAAATTATATGGAAATAAAAATATAGGGTTTAATAGCACAGAGAAGGTGAGAGATCCACCTACTTTTTTCATAAAGAAATAATCCAACACATGAAACATAATAGATTTTTTTAGCTGACTGACTCGTCAGGGAATCGACTAGTTATACATGAAGAAATGGAAACACTTATGGGGGATCATTTCTATAATCTCATATTAGAACCCTATCTAGACACTTGGGTGGATTACAAGACATATCCCCAAGCTGCTTAGTACGGACCAAAATATGGCACTCATGAGGGCCATCACTCTAGAGGAAGTTGAGGAGGTCATAAAAGGCTTGGCCAATAAGAAATAACTAGGGCTAGATAGATTCACAATAAGATTCTTTCAGGCTACCTACCCTATCTTAGGACAGGACATCCTGAAGGTGGTGGATGAATCACATAGATTGAAAAACGTACCTCCCGCTCTTAATTCAACTTTTATTGCTTTAATTACGAAAATGGCTCACTCATAAGTGCCCCAAGGGTTCAGACCCATAGCCCTTTGAAATTTTATCAACAAAGTCATCTCAACCATTATGGTCAGTTATCTCAAGCCTGTTCTTCTGTGGTTTATTTCTCCTAAGCAAATTGGTTTTGTCCAAGGCGACAAATCTTGGATGGCATCATTAGCTCTAAGGAGGCCATCTATTCCCTCAAATTCCTAAAATCTAAATGTATTCTTATAAAGTTAGATCACTCAAAAGATTATTATCATCTCAGCTAGCCCTTCTTATCAAAAGTTCCTAAAGCCTTTGGTTTTGACCCTAGATGGATTGAATGGATCTACTCTCTAATATCCACCGCGATGTTTTCAATCATCATTAATGGCTCCCCTTCTCGGACCTTCTACTAGCCAGAGGACTTAGACAAGGACATCCTATCTCTCCTCTCCTTTTCATTTTGGTTACAGAAGGATTGGTTAGATACATAAAATCTGCAATCTAATTGGGTCTTCTACAGGGAATCCACCTATGGGGTAGTAATCTTCCTCTATCCCACCAAGAATGTGTTAATGACGTTATGTTATTCTGTCAAGTCTCCCTCAGGTAAGTGCGACATCTCAACTATATTCTCCAAGACTTCATGCTAGATTCTTGCACTTAGACAAATACTGATAAGTCAAATATCTTCTTATTCAACACCTTGGTTCCTGCCTAATCTATGGTGGCATGGATCTTGGGCTTTTGCATTGATCACTTTGATCCAAATACTGGGGAATTCCCGTTGTGTTAAATTTTGTGGGAAACTCATGTTGGAAAGGCCTTCTTGAAATAATTCAATCTTTCCTTTGAAGTTGGTCTTTTCGATCTCTGAATATAGCTAGTCGGGTGACCCTGTTGAAGGTTGTACTCCAATCTATTCCAATTTATTAATTATCGTACCTAGCAACTCAAAAAACTATATATAGTAATATGAAAAGAATTTTTAAAAATTTCTTATGGAAGGGAGCCTAGAAATATAAGAAATGGGCCCTCTTATCACGTAATAGTCTCACCAAGCACAAAATTGTAGAGGGTCTTGGTGTCTGAGGCACTTACAACCTCAATCAAGTTATGGACGCGCAACTATGGTTGCATTGGATTAAGCGAGTATCTCATCTATGGAAGGCTATTTGGAGCTAAAAATATAATATGCCTTCCACAATGGAAGAAAGACTGACGGTGTGGGAAACCATAAGGGGATCCTCAATATGGAACTTATCCTATACTAATAGAGATCTCATTTGTAATCACACCTTTTGGGAAATAAGGGATGGGAATAGTTCTCTCATTCGGCAGGATTCTTGGAAACAAGAGGAAAATATTTTTAGTTGCTAGGATCCTACTGATATCTTTCTGTTCACCATAAACAAAACAACCTACCGGTTAATGAGTTATGGAGTCCCTTCTCTTAGGCACATTGGAGGAAATGGAAAAAGAAACAAGATTGCAATAACCCTCCTAACTCAAATCAATGTGGTATTTTAGATAAAGATCTTCAATCCCGAAAGATATCTATTTCAAAAGGACCTAATACCCTTTGATGGGTTTAGAAAACTGAGGACATGTTTACCAGAAAGGAAGCTTATCAGATTTCAACAACATATCTTCAAAATCAACACAACCACCTCTGGAGGAAGATATGGCCGTGAGAGGTTTGGCCAAAGGTATCATATTTCCTATGGTCAGTTCATAGTGACTGCATCCTAATTTGGGATCAAATAAAAAAAAGAGGAATTCAAGGTCGAGCCTTTTGTTAGTTGTGAGCTACATAAGGTGAGACTATACAACACCTTCTAAACCTATGCCCCTTTGTGTTTCAGTTGTGGAACAACATCGATTATCTTTTTGTACACCTAGATAGAGATATAAATATCATACAGTCCACTTTGGAGACCTGGAGGCAAGGAGTGTTCTCTTGCCCTATTCTAAATAGGGTGTGACACCTCTCTCTTGGCTTCCTCCTTTTGGCAATATGGAAATAAAGGAATAGTAGGATTTTCAAGGATTAAAACCTCTCTCACTTGGAGGTATGGGTTGAGTTCCTTCATAACATATGAGAAACTCTCTTAGCTGAGAAATGGCATCCCAACAATTAGAAGGCCACCATTAAGGAAGCAAGGATTCTTTCATCCTTTAATGTTTTCCTGCAAATTCTTGCTCCCTCCTCCTGGAAGTTGAGGGTCCCCCCTTGACCTTCTCCCTCCAGTTTCCATGTCCCTCATGACAGTTTTGTCAAGCTAAACTTTGACATGGCTTCCAAAGGCAACGCAGGAGATGTGGCTTTTGGAGGATTATTTAGAGACCCCCAGTTTCAGGCTATTAGAGTATATGCTTCAGACTGTGGCAAGGGAAGAAAAAATGAAGCCAAGTTCAATGCAGTCAAACAAAACTTAGTCATAGCAAGATGTGAAGGGTTCGAAAGATTTTTTTTTGAACACGACTCTTCTCTTGTCATTGACATAATTAAAAAATTCAATCAAGGTACCTAGTGGGAGAAGATTAGAAAAATATTGTGGACAACATGTCTAATCTAGGAAATTAGTGAAATTATTCATGGCTTTGACTACATCATCCCCTTGCACATTTGGTGTATTGGAAACAAAAGTTATGTAATTCTTAGTGAAATGGGGTTTCCTACTTTCGAGTAAGAAAATTGATCTCCACTGTGAAAGTGGGTCGATGTAAGAGGGGTTGGAGCAACTAAATATTATTATGGACTAGGACTCAGTTCTTAATGAGAACCCCCGATTGGGGTGTGAGTCAGTGCAAGATATGTTTGGGGATAGTCAATATGCTTAATCACATTTATGAAGGGGCCAGTGGATGGCCTCACCCATGCCCTCACACATATTGCCAGCTTAAGGGAGGGGATAATTGTAGTCATCAACAAAATTATGCAGTAAGGTTTGGCAAAGATTTAATAAGCGAGGTGGTGGGAGATGGGGCTTTCACAACCCCATCTATCTAACACTTCTTTTGGCTTCAAAGTGATCTCAATGATATTTGGTGGTATGATATTAAGTGGTCTCAAAAAATTTTGCATTGGTTCAAGTGGTCTGGAACATGGTGAGGAACTTCAGCTACTACTGGTCTCTACAATTAGATGTCGTTCTTGACTTGGTATGTTCATCCTTATTCTATTCCCTAGGTTGGGGAACACCACTTTCTATATGCATTATGTACGTCAGCGAAAAGGCTTACTGATGGTTCATAAATATTTTATGAATGAAAATAATGGCACTTTCATTCACATTATGTAACTTTCAGTATTTTATGTCACTACTTTATATCTACGAGATTATTTCATATGTTCCGGGTCTTACATAATTTGTAAATTGCAGGTGGGGAATATGGCTCTGGGTGTAAATTAATATGACCAACCCCAAAGAAGGGCAGGGCAAGGAAGTTGTGCCAATTTATTTTGGTGGACTCAGTGATCCCAGCTGAGTGAATGAGAGTGGGGGGACCTTTTTTAATTTTCTATGGAGGCCTTTCACTCATTGGAGTTACAAGATTTCCTCTGTCTATTGGTGTGGGCTACCGTTTATTGGTGTGGTGAAGTGCATGAGGGTGTTGCTCCTGTTTTACAGTCTTGTTTTTAGGATTAAGCTTAATGTCAATTTCATGTTTCTTTCATGTTATGTTATTAGTTGAGGTCCAGATAAACAAGTTCCCTTTCTGTCGTCTACACTGCTGGTTGGGTCAAGGGCAGGGGAAGGGTCGAGGACCTCGACGAAGGGAGGTATGTCCTATTTCATGATGGTCAAATATTATAAAAGTGCTAGTGCCTCTAGGCATGGAGTTCATGGTAGCAATTATCAGGCTAGAAAAGGAAAGAGTAGGGTCTCGACTTCAGGCAAGCCCTGGAACATATTGTGTTTAGTTACTAGTCCAGGGGCCTATTTTAGGAAAAATACTCTGGAAGCCATGGAAGATCTTGTGTTGAGTTACTATTCTTGGAGCCTAGTTTAAGAAAAATTCTCTAGAGCCATTTTTGGGTTGAGTTAATAGTCCTTGGAGTTGGTTTCGACAAATGCTCCAGTGCCCTGGAGGGTTGTCAGTTGAGTTACTAGTTCTTGGAGCCCTCAACAACTTAGGTGGATATCAATCTAATTAGTTTTAGGGATGTCTAACAAGGGAGATGGAATCATTGTGGTTAAGCCTTGAGGTGGTTTGGAATATATAATCCCTGGTTCATTTTTGTCTCGATTTCCATGATATCCCACACTAATGCTTAGAATATGGCATGGGGGTGATTGGATAAAAGGGAGATTTGGTTCAATTAAATCTATGGTTGGTTGGTAGATGGAAGTCCCTAACTTGATTGGTACTTTATATATTAATATGATACATTTCCTGGTTGTGATCCATGAGAATTTGTAGTGATTTTTTGGATATATTAGGGCTAAGTTCCAATGGTATTTATGCTAGTTATTTTTTGGTTATAAGGTGTGTATTATCTATGGTTGTTATCATGAATGTTTTTGTTATTGATTGGTTGATGAAAGTATGGAGTAATAAGTGTTGTTGGAGCTATGTATAGAGGGAATAAGGCATTTTTTATGATTCTCATATGAACCTTAGATTATTATGATCAGATATATATTCATGATCTATATCTTATATGTTTGTCATGTGTGTGAAGGAATGTCAGTTATGGACTAGGCATGTCCTAGGTGAGTTATTCTTCAAGTTTTGTATGCAAAACTTTACCATTATGGGATTTATCATTCTGATAAGTTACAAGAATTTTTTGGTAGTGGTATGGAGGCTAGACATGGAAAGTAGCTTAGATCTAGTGACCACACCCTCTAAACTAGAGATTTTGCAATATAATCGCATGGAGGCAGTGTTGTGGATGTGGTTGGAGGCATATAACTGCACCTTGGCCATGTCATGCATGCAGTTGTGGGCATAGGGAAGCAAAAAGGAGCCCCAACTTAAGGTTTGGTTAGGTGGGGTGATACTTTATCCCATGAATGTCGTGTAGCCTTAGGGGATGTTGAAATTTGTAAGTTTTTCGACCCCACTTCGATAACTAGAGATTGGAGGTTGGGTCATATAATAGTAACTATTTGTGTAACTTTTACCTTGTAGGCTAGTTAAATTGTTTAAATGTCAGAGTGGGTTGTTATAGGGTGGTATCAGATCTTCAAGGTTCAAACTGTTAGACTTGATTTCGGAGATCTGAGTATTATGCATGCATGCTAGTTGTCAATGTCTTTATTATTCTTGCATTGTGATGGTCATTGGTGTGGTCTTCTATCATCATGATGTTGATGCTGAGGTTGATGATGTTAGTGTTGAGATGATTGATATGTTGTTTTAATTATATATAGAGATGTTGTGCTAATATAGATTGATTATGGAGATGGGATAGCCTCCCTTGAACTTCACTAAGGTATGTTAGGTTATGTTTGTATTTAATTATCTAGCATGGTGTGTTTGTAGGAAGTAGAATACAATAGATGACAAGTAAGATGGTGGATTACAATTGACATGATCACTCTCCTTAAGATGAAATGAGCAACAAAGAGATGAATATTCTCGGCACATAACAAACACATTGAGAAGTTTAAAGGTAGAAACCAGGAGTTTCAAAGCATGTAATCACATGATAATTTAGTTATAGGAAATACTTCCTAGATCATAGGAAGAGAAACTAGAGGTCAAAGGAGTGATTGTTCAGAGTTTATCATAATTGCATCAATAGAAAAAATGATAGATCAGTTATGGATAGGAGGAAATGACTAATGGGGGATGTGGTAGCGGGTCTCATGGAGGACACATGTCAGAAAGGGACGACATAGTCAGAGGTGGTAGATGGGTGGATATAACTGATAGAAAAGGAAGTGGTTATGGGTTATATTCTAATTATGGATCAAAGAGATAGCATGGTCATCATTACTGTCATCCTTATAGAAGGAATGAGAAGCAGTACTTTCCAGATGAGTTCAAGAAATCCAAACCTCCTAGTTTTGATGGATAGTTAAAGAAGTCAAAAGATGTAGAAGAATGGTTACCTAGGATGAAGAATTTATTTGAGATGTGTGATTATACAAAGAATATGAATACCATGATATTTATTTTTAGTCTAAAGGGAAAATCATATATCTAGTGGGAAGATGTGAAGCGAGTTAGAGGCATCAAGACAATGGAGTTGAGTTTGCATGAGTTCAAAGGGCTCCTTACAAAGAAGTACTTATCATAGAGATACAATGGTAGTAAGTATAAAGAGTTCTATGAATTGAATATGGGATCTATTAGAAACATAGAGTATATGACTAAGATTTTGGAGCTATTGAGTTATGCACCATATGTTAAGGATGAGAAGAAAAAGGTTCAAATATTCATCAGTGGATTGCAGTTAGCATTTAAATATAAGATATAGTATGATGAGACTTAGATATTGGAAGAAGTAGTTGGAAATTTGAAACAATTTTATGAGTATTCTAAGTGTAAGTTCGAGCCTAATCGGGGTTGGAAATGTAATGATAATACTAAGGGAAAATGGGACAAGAATCAAGGAAGACCTCACGATGTATGTAACAAGGAGAATGTAGTGTTGTACAATAAATTCAATGTAGTTGGTAGAGGACAGGGATTTCAGACTGAGGATTAGAAGAAGGGTGAGGAAAGGAAGCCTTTGTAATGTTAGAACTGCATAAAAGAATCATCATAGGAGATATTATCCTAAAAATTAGGGCAGAAGACCTCTAATTTACAGTGCTCAGTAGGCACAGAAAGTTGGCGATGTTGGAAATATTATTCCTCATATTTATGCAGCATTAGATAATAGGAAGGCTAATTATCAAGCATGTATTATCAACATGGAAGTTGAGATTCATGATCATGTTTGATTCTATTTTGATTGACCCTTGATCTAACTATAGTTATAACAATCCCGACTTGGTGGATAAGTGTTGCTTGAATAGAGAAGTGCACGAAGATTCTTGGTTAGTGTTGATGAAAATAGGTACCAAGAAAAGAGTTCACCATTGGGTGAGATATTGTACATTAGAGTTGAACCGTATGTCTACATCAACATATATAAATGTGCTTCTGTTGGGATCATACAATATGTTTTTGGGTATGGATTCCTTATAAATTCATAGGTCTAAATTGGAGTTCTATGAAAAGGTTATTGAGTGCTTGGATGATGATGGGGAGAACAGAATCTTCTAGGGAGGGAAGTAGTGTACATCAATGCTAATGGTTATAGTTATGTAGGAAAAGGCACAGTAGCTAGAAAGGGTGTGTTTGCTTTACAATTCATATTCCTAATGACAAAGGGAAGGATGTCGAGGACACTAAAGTCTTGAAGAGGTACCCGGTTTTGTAGCAGTTTTAGGATGTATTCCCAACATATACTTTAGAGTTATACCCTCATAAGTAAGTGGATTTTTATTTTGAGTTGACGTCGGGAGCACTGCCAACATAAAATGCACTTTACAAGATGGGAACTCTAGAATTAGTGGAATTAAAGTTGCTGCTTAAGGAAATTATTGAGAAGGGATACATTAGGCCAAATGTTTTGCATTAGGGTTCAATAATGTTGTTCGTGAAGAGGAAGGATGGTACTGTCAAGTTGTGTACTGATTACAAGAAGTTGAAAAATGTGACAATCAAGAAGAGGTACCCTTTGTTGAAGATTGATGACTTTTTGATTAGTTGAAGGAAACTCTAGTGTTCTTGAAGATTGACTTGAGTTTAAGGTATCATCAAGTACACATTAAAGAAGATGAAATTTACAAAACTAAATTTCGTAATGGGTATCAGCATTATGAGTTTGTAGTGGTTCATTTTGGTGTTATTAATTCTCTAGCTACTTTCATGTGTTTGATAAATAAAGGGTTGTTTCCTTTTCTTGATAAGCTTGTGATAATATCTATTTATGATATATTGATATATTCTAAGAATGAGGAAGAGCACATACAACACCTAGCAACAATGTTAATATTGTTGAGAGAACATCGGTTGTATGCAAATATTAGTAGATGCAGTTTCTTTCAGACATATTTTCATTAATTAGGAAATTTTATTTCCGAGGAAGGAATAATAGTCGACTCGGGAAATATCATAGCTATCATGGAGTGGGAAGATCCTAGGAACATGGATAAGGTCAGATAATTCATGGGACTAGTAACTTATTACAGGTGATTCATTAGGAACTTCTCACATATTGTGTATCCTATTACATCCTTGTAGCAAAAAGCGAATCATATTGAATGGACTGAGGAGTGTGCATCTAGTTTTAAGCAGTTGAAGCATTTTCTTACAAATGATCTAGTATTGAAGATTGAAAATCTAGAAAAATAGGTTGTGGTATTTATAGATGCTTATGAGAGAGGGGTTGGTGGATTCCTGATACAAGAAGGAGAAGTAATACATTATGGTTTAAGGAAGTTGAATGAGCATGAGAAGAACTACATGACTCATGATCTCAAGTTGGAAGTTATCATTCATCCCTTGAATATGTAGTGACATTAACTTCTTGGCAAGAGATTTATTTTGATGAGTGATCACAGTGGGATGAGGTACTTCTTTGACCAAACTAATATGAATGTGAGGAAAGCTATATCATTGGATACTATTAGTGAGTTTGACTTCGAGATCAGGTACATTAAGGAAAAGGAGAATGCGGTTACAAATACTCTTAGTAGAAGATTACAAGTGAATCACATTACAAGAGTGCATTCCTATGGGATAGACTTATAAGAGCATATCTCGCATGTAGGACAACATGATCATAGGTTAAAACAACATGGTACAGGTGATAGGGATGAGGATTACCATCTCAGAACAAATGGCTTGGTTATATTAAAGAACAAGATTTACGTACTAGATGATAGTGAGTTCAAGAAGTTTATCTTGAGGGAGTTTCATGTGGAACCTTATTCAGGTCACCCAGGATATCAAAAGACACTGACAATAGTTAAGATGTTTTATCATTGGCCAAACTTGAAGAAATATGTGGTTGATTATGTTGCTAGATGTTTTGATTTCCAGCAGGTAAAAGAAAATTGTAACCATCTAGGTGGTTTATTACATCTGATTCTGATTCCAAATTTGAAATGGGAGGTTATTTCCATGGGCTTCATTATAGCTTTGTCGACAACATCGAGATGATATGATTCCATCATGGTTATGGTTGAAAGGTTAATGTACATCAGTTCATTATAGTTATGTCTACGAATTTAGCTAGTGAGGTAGCTCATATTTTCATCAAGAAGATAGTGATATTGCATGGTTTCCCTAAGAGTATTTTATATGAAAGAGATGTCAAGTTTACTTTCATGCTTTGGAAGGATTTCTTTGCAGGTTTTAGGACAAAGGTTTCATTCATTACAATTTATCATCCGTAGAGAGATGGATAGATAGAGAGCGTTAAGAAGATTCTTGAGGAGATGTTGAGGATGTATGTTATGCATCAACAAAGGGATTGGGAAGTGTGTCTTGCACTAGTATGGTTTTCTTATAATAATGGGCATCAATATTCTTTGAATATGAGTCTATTTGAGGCACTTTATGGGTGTAGTTGTAATACTCCTATCATTTGGAGAAATCTAGTGAACAAGGTGTTGATTAAACCAGACATGTTGGCATAAATGGAATAAGAAATGAGGGGTATTAAAATGAATACTAAAGTAGCACAAGGAAGGAAAGCGAGTTATGCATATCAACATAGGGTATTTGAGGAGTTCCAGGTTAGGTAGCATGTGTACTTGAGAATCACACCCAAGACGAGATCCTGGAGGATTGCATCATGTTCTAAGCTAGCACCTCGATATTGTGCACCTTTCGAGATCCTTGAGAGGATTTGAGCTCTTATCACACTTCAACCTTCAAGGGAAACTTAATGTAATATAGTGTTCATGGGAAACAGCTTTGGGGCAAGCTCATAGAAAATTTGTCAGTGCCTATTTAAAAATTTAAAAGGAAAAGCACTGACAAATCAAATGTCAGCACACGTTTTAAATTCTAAACAAGTGAGTGTTGGAAAATAATTTGGATGTATAACCTATCATTATTTGACATATGCTGCTGATAAATTAGTTGGTGTGACATGTTATTAAAATTTCCCAAAATAAAGAATTGTTGAATTTACCATTGCTAAATGTGATAATCATTATCAAAGTTAATGACATGATTGAGGTAACGATAAGAGGCTTTGATCATGATAAATATCATGCAATATGGATTCATGCACCAAGCTTCAGTTTTGATGAATCAGGCCTAAGATTCATGATGAGATTATGATTTTGAACATGATGACAAAACTATGTTTTTTAAGACTCTCTTTCCCTATAATGGATAGTTATTTTGGGAACAGTTTCAGAAAATCTAGAAAGAAATTTTTGAAAATGATTTTTTTTTTTCTTGCGAATGGGCTAATTTAAAAAATCCTCTCTTAAATTTTACATAGATATCACTTTTTTGGAGATAGGAAAGCATATTTAGACCTTGGTTTTCAAGAATTCGTGAGAAAAATCTCATAAACAACTATTGATGGGCCACCTCCTCATTTTGTTTTTTTGAGACAAAATTGGTTTTGTAACTCAGATGAATATATATGTGTAGGATTATAAGAAAATAGTTAAAGATATGTGACAATCAAAACTCAATTTTCGTGGCACAAAATCTACAATTTTTTATCTCATTCTGAAAATTAAGGTACAAATGCAAATGCAATGGACACTCAAAAGCATTCAATAGTTCGAGAGACATTATGGCTTTTTTTATTTCAAGTTTATGTTTAGTTAATTTTATATTTCATTTTATTTCCAACACACAAGGATGACATAGTTATGATTTTTATTATTTATGTAAGAATTTTGTAATTAATAAGCTTTTGAACCTGAGGAGTCCTAGGGGCCTTTTGTGTTTTAGAATTTAATAGATACATACAAGATCAGTGGACTTGACCTTTCATTGCAAAGATGCATGTGACAATTATTTCCATTCAATGTATTCTATATGTGTTTTTGTTTCTTACTGAGTGATTCATTGAATTTTTTGTCTTCAGTATTTGAGTAGAGAATAATGAATTAAAATTCATCATTAGATGGTTTATTTCACATTATTCAAATACTTGTCACTTATGCCCTCTAAATTTTCTCTCAGAATCATCCTTCATGCCCAATTGCAATGTATTGTCTTCTCCTTTCAAGTTGCAACCCTCTAATAATTTAAGTTTCTAAGAAAGAGTTGTCTACCTTTTCTTATTTTTTTCGCTAAAGCAAGAGTCAGGCCTTCGTTTTCATTAATTAGTAAATAAAATACATAAGATACAACAATCCTTGGTAAGATATTGACCAAGGAGGAAACTCAATAATAACTAATAATGGGGCCGAGGCATATGCCTCGAAACCTACACCCAAACCTTAGAACGCACAAAAGAAATTCAAGATAGATTTGGACTTGAAGCGGAACAAAAGTGCCATTCCAAAATATCTGATGTCCATAAACTCACAACCCGTATGTATTTGAAACATGGAAGAAAAGGCACATCCCTCCAATAACATTTTGCTTCCTGCCTGGAGTATTAAATCCTGACATCTCTCGCCATTTTCCTAACCAACATCTTTGATCTTGATCGTTGAACTGTCTTTCTCGATCCTACAGCTGTGGACAATTTTGTTGTGCTTAGACTCCCTACATTTACCCCTGTGGAACCACCAACTTGCTCGATCCATATGAACTGTAGATCCTCCTCGCAAGATCCTACGGTTGAGGGTCATATCACTCCGATCAACATTGTCGAACAATAGCGTGCGATCAAGGCAATTATTCATCCAGCACCACAACCATGTGGGTCTCACTGAATGGAATTTCTCCCAAAATGGAAATAATGCTTCCTGCTTGTGAGGCTTGCGATCACCCCAAAAGTGCCCTGGCCAAGGTATTACGATCAAAGGTGAAAAATTCAGGTTTCTGGGGACAACGATCAAAGGTGAAAAATTCAGGTTTCTGGGGACACCGAGGGTTCTCGGATTCCGATCTCTCACCATATCCACTCTACCTATACCATTGTGAGAAGAAGCTTCCGCCATCCTACATGATACCAAAAAAATTAAAACTCCCAGGCTACAACCATTATTAGCCTTTTTGAGAGTATTATCCTGAGCTACAGAGGCTTGTCGATGCACTTCACCCACTAGATACTCGATTGTGAACACTCCACTGATCATAATTCTTCTGAGTCATGCACTTCCCTCGATGGCACTGTTTGGAAACACCATCCTGTCTTCCTCAGCCTAGTCATGGCACTTCACCTTTAATATATGTTGAGGTAGCTCTTGCCATTTCATTGCAACCCTATTTTCTATGCAGATCACTCCTTGATTGGCCAGAAGATCCACCAGTTTATTGGTCGTTCTTCGCACATGTTTAAAATTAGCTGTGTGGAGGCACAGAAGGTGACTGTGGATCCATTGAAAGATTTGGGTCAGCCTCCAATTTTTTGAGGCCTTTTCTGGCGTCATACCCCACCTGATTCTCTTGACCGGGTTAATGATTAATTCAAAATCTGCTTCAACAATCACATTGTGTCGATTATCCTGAATCAGGAATTCTAAACATTGCTCCATATCCATAACTTCTGCCATATTGTTGGTGGCTCCCCCTAAGTGTCCATAGAATATGAACAAAATATTTCCTCTTTCATCTCTTAAAACCCCACCATGACCTGTAGTACTCGGGTTTCCCTTTGAGGCACCGTCAATATTGAATTTCAAAAAACCCTTGGGGTGGGGGGGGGTGGTGCCAAAAATCAAGCTCAGAGTCCCTAATGAGAATCTTCCTATCCAGGCCCTGAGGAATGAGACCCTGCAACCCTAACTGACAGAGAATCCTCAATTCTAGTGTAGAAGGTGGATTCATAGGGAGATTTCGAACTATAGTACCCACCATCTCCTTAAATTGTTTTAAGATCTGTTTCAAAAGGTACAGGGATGGCTTTTTTACATTCTTGAAGATTCTATTGTTCCTTTCTTTCCAAATATTCCATATAATGAAGCTTGGCATTAGAGCCCAAGCTAAGCCAAGAACTTCATTATTCGAAAAGTTACTTCTCCACTTGTTTAGGGTGTTGATGATATTCCCTTTGTCGCTATTGTGGAGAAATAATCCCACAACCTGGGGGTAAAGGTGAAATTGTTGAGAAGGTTCTCCATTGTTTCTTCTTGTGCTTCATAGAGTTGGCATTTGGAAGGCCCCAAAACACACCTCTTCTGAATGTTATCCGAAGTCAAAATCTTCCTATGCTGGACCAGCCACATGAAGAGTTTAATTTTCATCCAACCTTGATGCCTCCATAGTCTTTGTCAAACTCTGTCCAGAGCCTTGGAGTCCAATCCAAGGAGAATGAATTTTTCTTCCTCAAGATTGAAGGTACCCTCATTATTGTTTCCCCATCTCAACTGGCCATTCCCCTCTGACAGTAAAATTTTCCTTCGATCTAACTCTTGCATTAGCATTTCAGCTTTGGCTTTTAAGGGGTTGTCGTCCCTGAAATCAAAGTTCCTCGATATTATCCATTTTCCTATACTGTTGGTTTGATCCCAAAAATCCTTTACTTTGAATAGTCCTCTAGTATCTGCCTCTACCTTAAGGTCCTTCAATTCCTCTTTTGATAGAATCATTTTTACAGTACCTTTTACTGATATCATTATGCGGAATAAAGAAAGATATCACAAGTGGAGTGGAATAGATGATATTTTATTTATAGATGGATGCAGTGATTACGAAGGAGAATCCTTTTCCTCAAATAGACTGTTGTGTCATTTAGTAGATATAAGTTAGTCGAAGCATAACAGATCTACAGGCTACCTGGCCAATCAAGTAGAGTGAGTCTAAAAGATTATTACAAAACAACAGACTCTCTAAAAGATCCGGCCAAGGCTTCTCAAATCTCCTAATAACTTGAGTCTTTCTCGTGTTGCAAGCAGATCAGACTAACATTCCGCAGATGCAAAGCAGGAGAAATCTCGACCTCAACTCTAGACTGGACTCGACCGAATGAATCTTACTCCAAGGCTTCTTCATTTTATAGCACTTGGAGGGAACAAACATCCGTGAGTCTTATCATTATAGGTTGATGACTCAGACGCATAGATGCTGTATTGTCTAAATCAAAATGCTGAAAGCTAGATTTGGGCATGGAAGTACCATCCCATGTTATCTCGTCCCTTCTCCTTTTATGGATAGCCAGAGGCATGTGGGGACCGAATCTAGGACACTTATTGGGATTACAAAGTGGAGATTACCAGTACGAGGGAATCCACGAAAGCTCGACAGGACTTAAAGATAGGATACATATCTGTACAAAGATTACAAAGTGGAGATTTCCAGTACGAGGGAATCCACGAAAGCTCATCCAACACCAACGTCAGTTGGAAAGACTACACCTTTAAAGTACAAAGTAATCTATTTGTGGGTAAGAATAGTGTTGATAGTTAAATCTTTCAATTAGGAAATTATTGAAGTATTGCACGAGGACTTCTTTCTCAGTCTCCCAAACTTGAAGATGATGTCGATCAAGTGGCTCCAGAAAACTGAGATTAAGGAAAGGATTTGTACTAGGATTATTTTTTTCATGAAAGCTATCATAACTCGTACTGCTAGAGATACTCTTTACTTTGTAACGATTCGTTACGAACCAGCGTACAGGGCCACATCTCTTCATGCCTTGAAGGAAAGGAAGGTCTCCAATGTCAGCTATATTTTCAACAGATTTGTACACTATTCCATTCATGTGAGCTCTGGGTTCACTGAAACCTGGAATCTTGAGCATGTGAAGAGAGTAAGGTTTTATCACAAGTGCTGACAACCCATAGATTTTCCACCATTTCGAGAACCATTCTGGAGTGGGGTCACTTTTTTCCAATGCCTCTACCGTCATTCCTTCAAAGTCAAAGTTGAACTGCATACAATAAAACACGTTAGAAGCATAATTCTACAAATTCATGATTTCAAAAAATGCATCCTTCTATCGATCTGTATCATAATCTTCTCTGCGAAGGTGGTTGCCAAATCTTCTGAAGGTGATAGGGAAACTTTCAATGCAATCCTCATCATCATCCCTTTTCTACACGACATACATTATACTACCAATATGCTCTAAGTAGTCTAATGCCTATATGGCTTCATTATTCATCTGGTCTTGCATTGTCTCTGTCCATAAATAAGGAATCCCAATTCTATGCCTGATTTCCTTAATAGGATACCAGGATTCATCGTGAACTAGCAATGGAGTTTCCAATTCATATCTTATCCATCCTGTAGGGGTTTCAATTTCGACATGATCTTCATTCCTTCTAATGAAATTGCTTTGTAAAGATAAGACTGAGTGTGCTAACAAAAATTCTCGGCTGAGCATATCGGCAAAACTATTCTTTTCCCCCTTGACAAATTCTATGTCAAAATTATATTGACTTAGATTCATGACCCATCTAACCATAGCAGCATCCTCAAAATCATGTTTGTGTATTGCGTATTTTAGTGCTTGGCAATCTGTCCTGACTGTGAACTTTGTATAGATGATGAAGTCTTTGAATTTAGTTATTCCTAAACAAACAACTCTTAATTGTCTCTTCAGACTGGACCAATTCAATTGGGTTTTGGCCGACAAACCAGATGCATACTAGTAGACTTCTATCTCCTGCTTGATGCTGGGGTTCTTTTGACAAAGGACTACCCCTCATCCCTCATAGCTGGCATTTGTCATTATAATTTTCTCCCAATCTTCTCTAATTGGAGAAAGAGGCTAGATATTTCTGACTTTTTCTTTGATTCTTTTGACTGCCTGAGTGCAATCATTATTCCAAGGAGTCGGATCCTTCTGAAGTTATTGGTTTAACAACCTTCTTTCTTGTGCACAATGCTTCAGAAATTTATAAATATAATTCAAGCTTCCCAAGAATCTCTGGAATTGAGTCTTATCTTTGATTTCGTCAGGGAAGTGATCTACGAAATTTAGACTTCTTTGAATTACAGTATAAGATCCATACTGTATGTTGTAACCCAAAAAGTCTATGATTGGCTTCAATAGCTTCATCTTGGATTCTGATAATACTATGCCCATTTCTTTGACCCTGCGCAGGAAAATTTTTAAATGCTTAATATGGTCAGCGATATTATCAGAATGAATTAATAGGTCATCAATAAATTTCTTTAGGAATTCCTCCATTCCTTCAAAAGTCTCGTCCATTATTCTCTAAAAGGTTGAAGGAGCATTGATTAATTCGAATGGCATGACGTTCCATTCATAATGGCCATCAGGGACTGAAAATGTTGTTTTCCACTTATCTTCTTCTTTGATGCCGACCTGCCAAAATCCTGATTTAAGATCAAACTTTGAAAAAACTTTTGATTTGGAGATCTGTGCTAAGATCATAGATGGTTTTGGTAATGGATAGGAATCATAGTCTAGAATAACATTAAGAGGTTTATAATTGACTACCAATCTTGGTTTCCCTCTAGCTACTTCTGCATGCTTATTTACATAAAATGTAAAACAAGCAATTGGACTTTTTCTCTTCCTGATAAGTCTTTTTTCCAGCAAATCTTTTATTTCTTTTCTGCATAATTTCAATTGTTCTTCATTCATTGGTATTGCTCTGGATCTTTTGAGTTTCCCACTGAATTCTTTGTTGAGAGGAAGTTCCACTTCCTGTTTGTGAATATGCCAAAAGGCATTTGGATCAATTGAGCAACATTCCTTGAATTTAGTGGTGATATCTGTTCTCTCCTTGGCATATTTTCCTTTGTCTAGATGGCCTTCTATTTTCAAAATTTCTTTCTTTATTTCCATCTTGGCTAATAGATTTTCCATTCTTTCAATCCGTTTTAATCTATTAGGTGAGTTAGAATTAATAAATGGAAAGAAAATTTCTTTATCCTCTAAGATGACAAAATAACCATACCTTTGACTACTACTGTCAAGCTTAGCTTTGTGTTTCTCAAAGTTCTGGAAGAAGGAGTGCCAAGATACATGGCACAATCCATCCCTGAAACTATTGGGGAGACTAGATGAACACCAATTTTTTCAGTCAAGAAAACATCTATCTCTGCTTCATGTTTAGTGACGATATATCCACTTGCTGTAGTAACTCTGGGGTAGGCAGTTGGTCTCCGATGATGCATGCTTACTACAGTGTCACTTACAATATTTAACCTGGAACTAGTATCCATAAGAACTTTCCAGTACTCATACTGATTTCCAATTTTAACTTTCATTTTTACACAATACATGACATCTTTGTTCATGATATTGCATCCAAAATATTTTCTCTCCTTTTCCTCATCTTCTTCTCCTAAACTATCATGTTGATGTGTATGTGACGTTATGGGGTTTGCATGAAATGTCCAGTTTTCTGTTTTTCCTGATACATCAGGATTTTGTGAGGATGAGGCCTCTTGCGCATTCATCAACCTTATGCTCAGTTCTTTGTGATTTTCTATGCATAATCTCCTATTTTCTTTTATTGTCTTTCTCAGTTATTTAATTGCTTGATGAATACCAGGCAATGTTTGTGGCAGATCTTCACCGAAGTCTTCATTTCTATACTACCGTGTCAAAGCTTCTACTGAGAATAAAGATGCAGAAGGCAGATACCCTTTATTTGGAGATTTCTTCGAACTGGAGGGTATCTTAGTGAGGTGACTTGTTAATAATGTTTTATACATTTCTTTGATCTGGGGATCAATGGTTGCCATCATTTGTGTGAGGAGATTCCTGCTTATCTCATCATCATCTATTCTCATCATCCTAACTGCATTGCAGTTATCGATATCCGGGTCACTACAATCACAGTCTCTGCATTCTGTGTAGTGCAGATCCCTGCACAATTCTTCATCAAAAGATGTATCAGAATAAACATGATTCAATTCATTTTCTGTCTCAGAATCAGAGGATAGAAGTTCATCACAGCTACTAGGCAAATCAAGGAAATTAACTTTTCCTTTCTTATTTCTATATGACATTTTTTTCTTTGATTTTTCTTTCTTCTTTTCTTGACAATTTGGAGCTGTGTGGCCTTTCTTGTTGCAGCTGAAACAAATGATTTATTTTTCTTTAGAAAACATTTTTGTGTGCTTGTATGGTTTCTTTCTATAATGTTTTCTTTATCTTCGTAAGACTGGGAATTCTTCTTAAACTGTCTAGATTTTTTGTTTCTCTGCCCCTCAGAATTTCCAGCTCTGCGAAGGTGCCATTGCTTACAGAGCAGTTGGTAGCCATTTGGTTTCTTTGGGTTGGTAGAAGCTCTGGAAATTTTCATCTGCAAACAAAGTTCTACAATAATAGCTTTTACAGCTTGCCTGATAATTCCAAACTTATAATCTCCAATTTTTCCTGGTAGTCTATTCACAATTGCCGTTGAGACCCATTGAGGAAGAGAAGCTACAAAGATTTCCTTCCATTTTGGCTCAAGTATCAATTCTAGAGATAGAGTATGTAGTCTGTGAAGAAATTCATTAAAATATTCATCAAAATTTTGTATATTATGCAACTTCATGGCAAGCAAAGTGATAGTCGTAATGTCATTGGTGATTTGTGGAAACCCAATGAAATTTACCGTAATACTATATATGAGTTTTCCTATCATATTATTGACAGGAAAGTGAGTGATAGGATCCATATAAGTATAAACATATTCATTTAAAACCAGAGATTGTTCCCAATGGGGAAGAAGATTTGGTTCTTTTATCGTTTTGGCCTTTAACCATGAATCCAGTGTTCCTTCAAATCCGCTAATAATTCTTCTAGTAGAATTTATTGGGCCAATTTCATCTGCAAGGTATGTTCTGTAACAAACAAGCATGGAGTGTAATACAGACATAACTTCAGCTTCTGTACAATTGTCTATATTCCATGAGTAGGTGGAATTGGCAGACCAATCTTTGTGATATTCAGATTTCATTAGATCTCGACGGTCTGGGGCAGGATTCCATGTAGTATCCCAGCGGGATCTCGAGGAAGTGGCATTGACTTGAGTTTCAATGCTTTCTTCTGGGGTTGAGATGCCAAATTGTTCTTTATCTTGAACAGAAAAATCATTGATGTAGGCTTCAAGATCATCAATCTCTGGAACAGAATCAATCTTATGTAAGCTTGTATCCACATCACTTTTCTCTTCTTTTTCCATATAAGCAGAGGAGTCTCCAAATAGGAAACTATGATCATGGCTTTCAGTTTCTTCTTTAGATTTTGCTGAAGTAGAGGCTGGGCTGAAAAAGCTGGGATTTGCAAATAGAGAATATGGATGAGTAGAGGTAGGTGGTGGAAAGTTTATTGAACTAGGAGCCTTGATAAGACTTTCCACTGAGGAGGTGAGAGAATAAAGAACAATAGTTTTCGGACCAGAAGAAAGAGTAGCTGATTTATATGCATCTGTATTTGGTTTCTTTTTTAGAGAATCAACCCCTTTGGACACTTCCCAAACTTGTTTCTTTACTATGTCAAGGCTAGTGGAGATCTTGACAATTTCCTTTCCATGAGCGATTGTTGCATCGTTGATTTTTTTCTCTGTTGCCAGGGTGAGTTTATGTAAGCTTTGAGCAATTGTTTGGTCATTTTCTGCTATAGTCTTCACATTGTCATTCAGACAGACAATATTATAGTCTTGTTTCTGCAAAACTCTACCAACTATAAGTTTCAATTCAGAGCATGCAGTTTCAATAGAATCAAATCTCATTTTAAGATGCTTTTCAAGGCTAGACAGGACCAGATTTGTCCAATTTGTAGCAGCTATGGAGTCTTTGGCTACTAAAGAAGGGACATCAGGATGAGATGGAAGGACTCTGTACATTTTCCCATCCTGACTTCTAATGACAAAATTCTTCCATGGAGGGAATTCTGTATCAGTCTCGAAGATCGAACCATCAAGAAGTTCCCACTTGTGCTTATTAGGGGTTCCAATTCTGATCATATTTACATGCAATTGGGAACATATATGTCTTACTAATTCTTCCCCTTGTTGTCTAATTGCTATCAAAGATCTTGGAATATTTGGCTTGGCCATCGTACTTTGAATCTTTGATTCAAAAACAGGAGCTTTTAAAGGAGGAGGAATTACAACAGTATTTTCTTGCATCATTTCTTCTACAAATTTTTCTGAATCTTTGATTCATTTCTACTTGGCTTGGTTTTTGAATTGTTTCATTAGAGATTCCTCTATTATATCTGCAGAAGGATAATACCATTCATAGAATGATATCCATTGATTATTTGCCTTCATCCATTCTTTCCATTTATCCACATTCTGTTTATTAAAGGTAGGCCTATCTTTCTTTTCCAGGAGTCTAACTTCTTGTATATACAAATGTTCTTTTTCATGAGTGAACATGTCCCATTTGAACATTTTCTTTTTCCAGGAATCTTCTGGGTCATAAGGGCCAATTCCTTTGAATATTTTTAGGAGAGCTATAATCTCAGAATCCGAGGGGATTTCAACATGCTTTGGAATTTTGTCAATTGGATTTCTCCTATATGAAGGAATGGGCAAATCATTAACATAATCAAGACCTCTAGAAGAAGAACTAGAAATAGTATGTACAAGAAGTTCTTCTTGGGGATTGAAAAATGTGACACGTTTATAACTTTCTTTAGATGAGTCAGATGACAGAATGAAATTTATCATATTGATCCTCTTTGAAGAATCCCCATGTGGTGTAGGTGGATCTGAAGAAAATTAGCAAAATGTCTTTGAACAGTGAGGGTGGTCACAGACAGAACCGAAAATTGGGTTTTCAGGTGGCTAAGTAAACAACTTTTTGAGTGACTCGAAAACAGCAGGATCAATTACAATCTATTGTTGTGGTTGAGACTGTGTCGGATGTAATTGATTAGTTTCTGTAGTGGGAATTGTAGAGATAGAGGGTCTACCACTCTCAACTGTGTGATCTTGGGGAAATCGAGTGATAACTTGATTATCAATTTCTGTGATTATAGACTGAGTAGTGACAATAGGTCTTCTGACTAGTTTTGCCCTGTTGATTATCCAGTCATCTGGGGGACAAAGATCATTTATAGAGATAGGAACTGGTGCAACTGGGTTACATGAAGAATCATACTGGATCAATGTTACAGTACCATCAGGAGGAGAATGCAATACAACAGGAATTATTGTATTGTAGAATCTTACACAAGTGATAAAGAAAATGGTCATATTTTTGGATTTTGCTCTGAAATGTTCATATCCTTTTGTCTGAACACCCAAGGTTAGGCATTTCAGGATATGTGGGTCTGTTAATGAAACAGAGAAATCATGATACACATCGTATTGTACAGGTCCATCGGATAGACTGGTTTCTATGCCTCCAATGAGGGCTTTGGAAAATATTTTCCATCGATTATCAAGCAGGGCTGAGAAAACATAGGCTCATTGTCCTTTCCTATGTAGAGCATTTAGCCCAATCCTTACCATCCCCAGATGGATGTATTGGTACCCACTTTTTAAAGTAGCTTTAATTTGTCGTTCTTCTAAGAGGGGAATAGTCATCATGATATTAAGGTTTAAATTCGTTTGAACTGCTTTCTCACAGATTTTGATTTGGCTTAGTGCTTTAAAGTGGAATGGAGAGAGTCCTCTATATACTTCGGTAGGGGATACTGGAGGTAATTTCCAGTTTACAGTGGGATTTAACTCTTCTTGTTCAATAGAAGCATGATTTCCAGAAGATGATTTAGAGTGACATAAACTTTCGAGTCCTGACTTTAATTCATCTTCTGTCTGAACATCTTTAAAGTGTTTTGACCCAAGCATTCCCTTTGAGCTAGAAGGAGAACTATTACTAAATGCATCCATTTCTACAGAAAGATGGAAGAAGATGGAAAATACCCGGAAAAGATCGTGCACAATGAGATCAAGAAGTTTTGCGGCTTTCTGCTGTAGGAGAGATTGCGGCTTCCTCGACTCGAATTCTACGCCGAACATCTTCAACACCCTTCAAACACCATCCGCAGCTAACACGGGCTACAAATGCTATTCTCGGCCTCAAAAAATTCGTGATCCACTCAAACAATAACTCACAGACAGCATCCACTCAAACAAAGACATACTGGCTCTGATACCATTTTTACAGGACCTTTTACTGATATCATCTATCCTCCCAGAACAAAGGTAAGTCTCCCTCTCTAATTTCCCAGAAGTTGTTATCTTGGACTAGGCCTCTGTTTTCCCAGGCCTTGTTCCAAATGTGTGATCCCTTAATATTTCCATCCTTCTGTATATGGTCATTACTTTGCCATGAGCTGGCATATTTTTCTTTCCAAATTATGGCCCATTGAGCCTTTGGTTCTTTTATCTAGCGCCACCATAGTTTAACCCCTAAAGCCTTGCTTAAAATGTTAGGATCATCCAAACCCAAACCCCCATGGTTTTTAGGCTTGCAGATTTTTTCCCAGGCTACCAAGGCCCATTTCTTCTTTTCTTCCCCCTTTCCCCAGTGAAAGTCTCTCTATATGGTTATGAATAGATTTAAGACTCCTTGAGGAGAAGGGAGAGCAGATAGCATGAAAACCGGGATTGATTGAAGAACAACCTTTGTGAGCACTAACCTACCAGCCATATTTAGGGACCTCATAGTCCATTTCCTGATTTTATCTTGCAATTTATTAATCACCGACTCCCAGATGCTCTTGCATAATGGCTTAGCAGTAAAATGAACCCCCAAATATATTGAGGGCAGAGATTCCCTTTGAAAGCCTAGAATTTTATCAATGTTCCTCTAAATAGCAATATTAGTATTGAAGAAAAAAATCTTATATTTGGATACATTAACTTCCATACCTGAAGCCCTGGTAAAGTTGTTTAGGATTTGTTTGTATGTGAGAGCTTCTTTGACTATGGGGATTCCCTACAACATGGTGTCATCAACAAACTGTTGATGAGTCCACGCCTGTCCCATGTCAGAAAGTTGGAGACCTTTGATCTTACCAACTTCTTTTCCATGCTTGATAAATCGACCCAGTCCTTCCATCATGAGGATGAAGAGAAAGGAAGAGAGTGGGTCCCCCTGTCTAAGGCCTCTAGAAGGAATAAAAGTCTCAAAAGAAGAGGCATTGACTAGAATTGAGAAGTTGGCGGAAGTAACCAGGGCCAAGACCCATCTCACCTAATTCTGATCAAACCCAAAAGTAATAAGAATTTTCCTGATATAAGTCCAATTCAATTTATCATAGGCCTTGGCTATGTCCAATTGCATGATCATACCAATCTTTCTGTTGCTAGTCAGAGTGTACCACCTCATGTGCTTGAATGACATTATTGAGAATTTTCCTTCCTTCCATATACCCATATTGTTCCACAAAAATAAGGGTAGGAAGGAGAGGTTTGACTCTATTGGCCACCACTTTTGATACTATCTTCTAAACCACATTGCATAAAGCTATCAGTCTAAACTTGTCAGGAGTTTGAGCTACCTCCTGTTTGGGGATCAGGGTGATGAAGGAGGTGTTCAACACTTTCAAAATAGTTCTATTCATCCCAGAATATTATACTACTACATTTAGAATATCCTATTTTACAATATTCTAGCAATCCTTAAAGAAATCTACATTGAAACCATCCAGGCCAGGTGCTTTACCGTTTTTCATTTCTTTGAGCACTTCACTAACCTCCTCTTCGGTCACTGGCTTGTTTAGGTTGAAATTGTCCTCTCTGGACACTAGCCTAGGTATATATCTAGTGAAGTCCCTGATGTAGTTTTGTCTATCATAACAGGTTTCCTTAGCTATGCCTTGAAAGTGCTGAACAAGTACAACTTCTATCTTTTCATGAGAGTTATGAAGATTACCTCCCTCATCCTTGATCAATGAAATTTTTTTGTGCGCTCTGTTCGCCATAGTGGATTTGTGGAAAAATCTAGTATTGCGTTCACCTTCTTTCAGCCATTGAACCCTAGATTTTAGATGCTGATGCATTCTCTACTTTGACTTCCAGAAACTCATAACGATTGAGCAGTTTGCTATGAATCTCTTTTATTTTTTGAATGGAACATTTGGTTTCCTAGATGAAGATCACATCTGGTGTTGTTTGTTTCATTCTATTACTAATTAGTCCCTATTTTCTTTTACTACCTAGACCTCTAATATTTCAAGAAGTGAATTTCATTATTAAAGATTTGTAAAGGAGTAGCTAGTTAGCTCTTTCATCTTACCTAAGTTTATCATTAGCTTTCCAAATTCCATGAATAGTTATTTCTACTTTTTCCTACCTCTTTTCTTTCCTGGGTTTTTGGGTGCTAATCCTGGTGTGGTTTTGACTGTTTTTACCCCTTCGCTACCCTACTTTTCCTTATTTATTTGCCTCTTCGGCCCTTCGTTTTGGGCTTTCCACATAAATAGCTACTAGACTCTGCTGAACTCTTTTGGAGGTAACGAGTCTACCCCTTCATTGGTTCCTTGATTCGAGAAATCTTCCAGATCTAGGTTCTCTTTCTCAAGAATCTCTTGAAGTTCTTGATCCTCCATTTCCATCTCACTTTGGTCATCTCATGATTCATCTCCATTTCTGCATCACTCAACATAGTTTTGTTATGCCTATTTTTATTTGGTGTTTGTTCCCTGTCCTCTTCTTTCCCCTCCTCCATTAAACCTTCCCCCTTCGCCTGGTTTTTATTTGTTATCCCTTCTTCCTCTTCAAGAACTTGGAACTTGTTTTGACTGGCTTGTTGCCCTTCTAATTTTTGTATCTTTGGCCCCCTCTTGCTTCGTTTTCCTTTGTTTGCCACTTTGTGAAAGATTTCAGAATATTTCATTGTGTTAGCTTTACTCTTATTCTCTATTTTAGTGAGAGGACAATCTCTAAATAGGTGCCCATGCTCATGGCATTTGCGACATGTGAATGGAGTGTGTTCGTAATCCATAATTTGTCCCCATTCTTCATCAAATACTTCCAAGATTACCTCATCTGGTAGAGCTCCAGAGAGATTCATCTCCACACATATTCTAGTAAAGGAAGTATACTTTCCCCTTCTAGTGGCTTCATAAGCTTTGACAAAATGTCCTAACTTATTTCCTATGGCAGATAAGGAATCTGTTTGCCAGTAATCAAGAGGAAGAGAATAGAGTCTTACCCAGATCGGGACCGAAGCAAAGGTCTCATGTTCCAGAATAAAACTCATGATCCATGGCCTCATATAGAGACCATCTGCAGCATAAAAGTATGGCCCTCCTTCAAAAACTCTATCTTTATCTTCGATGTTTGCAAATACCACAGTGAAGAAACCCTTTGACCCAAGGTGTAGGTGAATGCGTCCTTTTGGCTTCTAGTGATATTTTATCCACATTTGTAAAGCTTTTTAAGTGGGCCACAAACCCATGAATTTACAAATGATAGCATATGTCTGCATGTGGTCCCTGTGTGCCTACAGAGCTAAATCATTTAAAATGACTCTAGGAGTAACTACAACTTTGGGTTTACATGGACCCATATGTGCTTTGTTTCTTGTTCCCTATTCCCTATCCTCTTCCTCATTTTCTTTAGTGATGTTAGTCTCCTTTGACTTCTTTCCATCTTGTCCCTCTTCCCTATTCCTATTCCTTCCCATTCAAGGGCCTCTATCATATTCCATTAGTTTTTTACCCCTTCTAGTCACAACCTGTTTGTAGGAGGGAGCGGAGCTCCCTCCTTTGCGCCCTTCCATGGAGAACTGCCTCCGCAAGAACCCTGAAACCCTAGCTATTCACCGTGTGCCCTCACGTAATCCTCCTCTAACTTTTCTGCACTAGTCATTAATAATGCAAATGAGATATTGTATCCCTTTGTGTTTTTCATGTACTTTGAAACCATTTCCCAATGGATTATCTCTCTTTCCCAACCAAGCCTTTTTCAACCCCCATCCTAGTTAAAAATCTAGCCACTGAGGGTATCAATGAAATGCTACTATACTGACCTTGAGTAATAGAGTCATAGAGATATCCCTCTCTAGATTGAAGGGTCAGCATTCAATCTTAAAATTATTTGAAAGTTTCTTAAATTTTTCTCCCCACAACTAGGGAAATTTTTGAGTGATAATAGAAAAAGTGGCCTACCGACTTGCACTACCTTAGACAATGAAATTCCCCGATGTTTTCCATATTTCATTGCCTAACAAGTATGTTGAGGATGTTGATCATGTGATTGAGTAGTCCACATTGGAGGTTGAACAAAACAGAGAATTACATAAAGAGTCACAATAAATAGTAGAGAAAAAATAGTTCATGCTCCAAAATAGAG
This sequence comes from Pinus taeda, assembly GCA_000404065.3. NCBI lineage: Eukaryota > Viridiplantae > Streptophyta > Pinopsida > Pinales > Pinaceae > Pinus > Pinus taeda. Next base: position 119,350 of record APFE030960463.1, read on the forward strand.
CATTTGAGTAGGTTAAAGTGTAGTGGAAGCACTTTGGGCCAGAAAAAACTACATGGGAGATGGTTGATTAGATGTGGGATATGTATCCTTCATTATTTATTTGTTCGAGAAAATGACTTTTTTGTATATGTATATGTATATATGGATGTTTTCGTAGATTCCACAATGATTTGTGTCATAAATATCTAATAAGGGATATGATAGTCATGTTTGTTATATTGGAAAAGGTTTGAAGTAGTCGTTCATTGTAAATATTGCATTGATCTATGTTATAAAGATCCATGGGTAGTATGTTTCTGGTCATTGGTGTCATTGGACATTGAGGACGATGTTCCACAAAGGGGGAGGGCTTTGTAACAACCCCTGGTTTATTTTCCACGTAAATAAAATATAACTAAGGTCATGGGACATGTATTCTAGGGTAAATTTTGGGAAAAACTGAGTGATGGGTATCAATGGTGATTAATTAATACTATGGAGATTGGCAAAGGAAAAGTGGCAATATTTGACAATTTTTTTTTTTTTTAAGTTGAATCTCGGAGTATACACGGTCATAATCATACTTGTCAACATTTCAAATCCCAACAGGGATCCATCATTAGGACAATTACTGAAGGGTGATAGAAGAAGAGCTTAGTGATATGATAAATAGTATTAAGATAATCTGATTTCAAGGAGAT